>LNKV01000048.1:0-37048 GCA_001465935.1 Clarireedia homoeocarpa | reverse complement strand
ATCAACCGATTGTACAGCTACTTCTTAACTGCAAGGCCGATGTTAACGCCCAAGGCGGAACATACAGTACTGCTCTTCAAGCTGCAGCAACTCAAGGTCATCAACCGATTGTACAGCTACTTCTTAACTGCAAGGCCGATGTTAACGCCCAAGGCGGAAGATACGGTAATGCTCTTCAAGCTGCAGCATATAGAGGTGATCAACCGACTGTACAGCTACTTCTTAACTACCAAGCCGATATTAACGCCCAAAACGGATATTACGGTAATGCTCTTCAAGCTGCAGCATATAGAGGTTATCAACTGATTGTACAGCTACTTCTTGACCACAAAGCCGATGTTAACGCCCAAGGCGGAAGATACAGTAATGCTCTTCAAGCTGCAGCATATAGAGGTGATCAACCGACTGTACAGCTACTTCTTGACTACAAAGCCGATGTTAACGCCCAAGACGGATATTACGGTAATGCTCTTCAAGCTGCAGCATATAGAGGTGATCAACCGACTGTACAGCTACTTCTTAACTACCAAGCCGATATTAACGCCCAAAACGGATATTACGGTAATGCTCTTCAAGCTGCAGCATATAGAGGTTATCAACTGATTGTACAGCTACTTCTTGACCACAAAGCCGATGTTAACGCCCAAGGCGGAAGATACAGTAATGCTCTTCAAGCTGCAGCATATAGAGGTGATCAACCGACTGTACAGCTACTTCTTGACTACAAAGCCGATGTTAACGCCCAAGACGGATATTACGGTAATGCTCTTCAAGCTGCAGCATATCGAGGTGATCAACCGACTGTACAGCTACTTCTTGACTACAAAGCCGATATTAACGCCCAAGGCGGAATATACGGTACTGCTCTTCAAGCTGCAGCAGCTTATGGTCATCAACCGATTATTCAGCTACTTCTTGACTACAAAGCCGATGTTAACGCTCAAGGCGGAATATACGGTAATGCTCTTCAAGCTGCTGCAATTAAAGGTCATCAACCGATTGTGCAATTACTTATAGTTGAAACAAAGCTTCATCTTCTTCATCCAAATTTCTTACCTATCAATTCTTTCCAGATACAAAATATTTCTACTATAGTACAGTTTCTGCTTGATCGTGGACAGGAGATAAAATATTTTCATAGGAATATTTTTTTAGGCAAGAAAAATTCAATCATCTCAGCACTCGACAACGGTATGAAAACAGATGTTCCTGGTGGTGATTATATTTATGCTTTACATACATCGGCAAGTGTAGGGGATCTTGCGATAGTTTCTCTCTTAGTTGAGAGAAGTAGTGCTGAATTGAATTTCAAGAATCAAGATGGTCGGACTCCACTTTGGCTAGCTGCAAATAGAGGCCATGTGGAAATTGTTGAATATCTATTGAAGCACAAAGCCGACCTGTCTATATCAGACAATAATGGCATAACACCTTTAATGGCAGCACTTCAGAGGAAGCAAAATTTGGTTGTTGAGGTAATTAGAAAGTATCAAGGAAGGCTGATTAGCTGATATAGAAAAGGCTAACAGAAGGATACAATTCTTATGTCGACACCGAAAAATAAAAATCTTTCCTATAGTATACATGCTTTTACTTCGTATAACCTTGTCTCTCAACAAAAATGTAGACGGAGAAATATAATTATTCTTTGGCTATCCTCTGACTATCATCTATCTAGTATATCTGCTTATAGAAAAATTCCAGTTAAGGGTGGGTTTCATCTGGGAGTATTTTTCTTTCCCAAACTTGAGCATGGTGATTTTAGGTGAAAATGAGTTTCGGTGCATTCATATTATATTTAGCTTTAATATAATTAATAAAATAAACTAGCAGAAAGTAGCTACAAACGCTGCAAAGATGACACCTCAGTTTCTATAAGATGGCTTGCCGAGACTGCTCGGACCCGAGGATACAGCTTCAAAGAGAACAACAGTGTTGCCACTCCAGAGCCTGCTAAGCCAGGGGCACGGCTGAAAGGCAAGGCCCGCAAGCTTGCAAAAAAAGGATGCAGTAGTGGAGCTACTCCAAATAACAAAGTTCTAGCACCTAAGCTAGAAAACCGTGTCGTTGACAGCAGCGAATTATTAGGCCTCGCTCACGCCATCTCAAGATTCAAGAATCCCTCAATTGCTACTCCAACTAAAATCATCCGAGCTGAGATTCGAGCAGTATCCGCACGGAAAAAGTGCACAGCTTATTTCGAGAGTGTCACCAAGGAAGACGATGACGAGAAGGTGCGGGGTAATGAATCGCATACTTATTTCACCAAACTTGTGGAAGATGTTCTTATGGTTCTTCAGCCTTTGTTTGCGATTTCTACTACTTCGAAAGTCACTGATGAACATGCCTCTGGCAGTCTGTTGCAAGATTTGCGAAATCGATTTGCTCAGCTCGAAGGTAGAGGAGCCAGAAGAACCTAGCGACGACATAGATGTCCAACACCCAATCAACAAGCTACCAGCAGTTTGTGAGCTTGAATCTTCAGACCGAAAAGCCGTGGCTGAAGAGAAAGTGTTCGCTTATTACTGTCTTTTTAGTAATTTGGCGGAATTGAGATCACATCTAAATAAAACGTACAGAGAATACCTGTTCGGGGCCACGGATATCATGACAACTGCGGCTGTTACCAATACTGTGATGCAGCTCGCTATTCGTGCACAAGAGGAAGCACTGGCTGCGTTTCCTGGTGCAGGAGATTATGATGAGGTTCTTATGAGTATCATGCAGGCGACGACACCACCCCGTGCAGGAGCGGAAGTCGAGGTTAGTATTAGTGAGGAGACTGCGAATTGGCTATTTAGTCCCGCTCATGGCATTCTCGATGAGTTTTGCGACATTCTTAAACCTGACCAAGTGCCTATGATAAAACAAGGGTACTTGGGAGTGTACAATCCGCGGGCTGATCGATCGAAGATGCATGGGATAGAAAAGCATAGAGAGGATCAATTCTTGCTGCTAGAGTTACTTCCCGAGTTCTCTCTTATCTCTAAATGCAAGATCGACCTGTTTGCTGCAGACGAGTTCAGCAAAGCCATTGGTCAGATGGCTCTAACCAAAGAAATTCCTATTTGGCTTGCATTCGCGACGACTATTTTCTTGGATATTCACCATACTATGCGAGACAAGTTTGAAAGAGCATTTCACGATTTTCGGGTTATCGTTAGCAATGCCAAAGACGTTATGAAAAGCTATATGGATTTCATGTACAATTTTCCACGCCCAACAACCTGGCCGCCACGAAACGATGCCACTCTACGGCATTTCATATGGATTATGGAGAACACTATGTTGCAGGATCCAATACTAGCTGGGAAGGAAAAGTGTTACGCAAAAGCTGGATTGCCGATATCAATTGACGAAGAAAGATTTTATTTGTACAAACGTCAGCCTATACTTTGCGGTATCTTTGCATTCCGTACCACGCTTATGCTACAAGAGCTTGGAGTGGTGTGTTGCAACGTATTTGGAACGGCTGTCTTTCCAGCAAATTTCTACAACACCCTCTAACAAAAGCCGAACCCTATGAGTTCATAGACAGACATGGATACATTGATTTGCCTCCATACTCCCGAACGCGTATTTATCGGAGGGAGACCTACAACTATGGTTAATTACTTCAAGCAAGTTTGTCTAATGCTTGGCCATTTGACAACTAATTTCGCTGCTAATCGTCGACGTCGAACGGGGCCTCCTGCAGTGTCGAAGAACGGGCCAAGGGGCCTCAAGGACACGTCACCTATTTGTGAGATCTTTCGACTAGGCTTGTCGGAGAAGGGTTCGATGGCTCTGACTGTGCATAATATCGAAGAACTTCTCAACGACTAAGCACAAGATGAAGCCTTTAAGCAGAACCCCGGATCAAAAACCCTGCGCCATGAATGGGCTCATCACGGTCGTCTTACCACCACAAAACTCCTAGAAGCACTGCAAACCTCACTGGAAATTGAGCTACCTAGGCTGAAGTTCGATTACTTTAATTTACATCGTCAGAGTATCGAAATGTTGAGGAAATTGAATGCAGAACTTAAGGATGACCTCACGCGAAATTTTGGTTCTGACAATATGCAGAACGAGAGTCAATTGCCGTTTGTCGGTTTGTGGACAATTATGTTGGCTTGTGAAACTGAGAAAATAGCAGAAAGGATTGGATTGGAAGATGCAACTAGCGCTTTGTTAGAGAAGGCCGGGAAAGTTTTTGAGGACTTTTTGAATGAGAAAACAACGGTTGCTTGATGGTATGGAAGTTATCAATTGGGTAATGGTTCATGAAGTCTCTAGGCTCCCATTTCGTATGCCAGCAGTGGCTATATGAATGACTCATCGTTTTCTTGGTTCACTGATGCGATTATTCAGGTGAGCATCATATGTGTATGATATTGAATCTATCATAGAACGTGTAACATTCACAATGCATACTAGCCCAAACACTTGGACAAGGGCTGAAAATACGCGATGTAGAAATGTAGTGACCTCGCGTAGTAAAACTGCATCAAAGACCAACGGGACTGCTTTCACTTAGCGAGTCGCGACCTCACATATGCAATACATCCTCGATGTCAACTCATGCATCTTGCTCCTTAGTTACTATGGGCAGAGTACATAATGCGCACCCGAAGCAGCTGGCAAGTCGTGGTCTATCCAGCCATATATACCAAATTAAGCCACTTTAAAATTTGAAAGATTCGGCCGAGATGGTCATTCCACAGCAACACACTACATCTTTCGCCAGACATCGAATTCCTGAGCCAGATGTTCCTTCAACCTAGCAAACTTATTCCCGAACCTCTCACCACACCTCCAGCATTTGAGATCAGCTTCCAGCCACCTTCTACCTTGGCCTTTCTGTTCCAACTCCGCTTTTCGCTCTTCCGAAAGTGGGAATTCTGAGAAGGCGACGAAGAATGGTGTGGCGAACGAATTATAGTGTGTCCGCTTCTTCAAACATTCGGAATATCGGTCGACAGATAGAACATGAATGTGAAGATGGTCCATAGATGGATGCATATGTATGCCCGCCATAACCTCTTTCTCCCAATCTCTACCTTTGGGTAAATCAGCATCCACCTCAATTTCAACTTCTCCGCTCAGGATCTTCTCTCTTTCTTTATCTTGCGCGGAGTATTGACCACTATTACGTCGCAGCTCCGAAGCTACGATTCCCTTTAACTTCTCCACTTCAGGCTTTGCCAATTCAAGAAATTCGGGATCGGATAAAGCAGCGATGGGGTGCATGGTATGCCATTTTTTATCGCGTGGTAGGAGAAGTGTGTGGACGGTGGACTTGGGATATAAGTCGTGAATCGCCACGAACAACTCTGTGTGATATATAACGCGTGAAGTGGGTTGCGACGATGGGTTTTGGAGATAAATGCCTAGGCCTGCACGGCCGAAAAAGGATGGGTGCGAGTTTGCGATTTTCTTGGGCGGTGGTGATGAGCTTGATGAAGTAAAAGCTCGTTTCGAGTTAGACATCAGCTGTGCGACTGCAGATACATCGGTCAGAATGAGCTATAAAAGAAGTTGAGGAAGGACAAAAGTGGTACAGTACATGCATTTGGTGTGGATTTCGAGGCTGGCGAGGCTGGGGAAGCAGTCCCGGCAATTTCCTCGGTAGTGATAGCATCTTCAGAAGCCTCGCCATCTGAAGTCATCGTAACGTAGCATATTACCTCAAAATATCCACGAGGTCTCTCGGGAAAATCGCTGCTTATTCTGATGGTTGTGTCACTATTCATGGATGAAGTCAAAATTGAAGTAGCCTAATAATTTTAGCGGCAATCAACTTTTAGCCTTGTTTGTGGAGACGCTAAAGAAACTTTGCCGGGACGTGCACCTCGATTTTTGACTCCACACCCTCCAAAACTCGCGCCTTGTTCCTTCTCCCGGTCCCCAGGATTCTGATTTCATGGATCTTCATCTACTAAATATATCAAGGACCAAGTATGGTCAAAAAAGGACAGCCCTCGAAAGGAGGACCCAAGCCCGGCACAGCAGCAGCCAAGAAACAGGCTGCTTCGAATTCCGCGGCTGATGATTCTTTTATCGTATTCTCAAATTCCGATAAGGAACCGAAGCAGAAAAAACCGCAGGGACAGGGACTCGATGGACCCGACATTTTGGGTGAGGCCGCAAAGAGACCGGATGTTAAGAAGTTGATTGGTGGTCAGTCGTGGACTGGGAAACTGCCGGTCAATTTACTTTCAGAACATTGCCAGAAACAAAAATGGGAGAAGCCGGAATACACTATGGTGAGTTGTTGCTTGGAGCTTCTGCCCCAGGTACCTCAGATACTAACTGGTATGCCAACAGACCAAAACTCCGGAGGGCTTCTCCTCCATGGTCATTCTAAAAGCCCGAAATCCTAAGACTCAAGAACTCGTTACCCTCGCTCCATTCAAACTACCTCCCTCGCACAAACACCTTGCCGTCAAGCCAACAGCTCTCGAAGCTCGACATTTCGCTGCTACATATGGTCTCTTCCGCGTCAACAGTATGCGTAACATACACATGACCCTTCCACCCGACTATCGAGATTTATGGAAAGGGGAATTCGAGGTACTTAAAAAGGAGGATGTCAAGGAAGGGAAAGGGTGGATGTACGAAGCCGATCCGTTTGCTGCGCTGCGCGAGAGAGAAGAAGCGAAAGCCGCGATGGAAAAGAAGCGGAACGAACAACAGAAGGCCAGGGAGAAGGCCATGAATACACCCGGTGGTGCTCCTGGTGGTGTTGGCCTGGCTCTACGTGGAAACGGGAATAATGGTGCGACCAGTGCTGGAGGTGGTTCACATAACAATATCCATCGAGGCTGGACGAAGGTGCCGAAAATTGAGATGGGCAAAAGAACCAGGGTGAAAGTTGAAAGTCTTGTAAGACAGCATGCTGTGTGGAATCCACACGATGTGAAGTTGTCCGACTTCCAAAAACACTCGATCGTCAAAGAGTTCAAGAATCTTGATTTCCGGGAAAGTCACATCGAGGAAGCTGTGGAGATATGTAAGGACAGGGAGGAAACTCTCGAGTGGTTACTTATCCATGTTCCTGAGGATGATTTACCAAGATGGGCTCTACCGGAGGGTTATGTTGCTGGTATTAGTATGGCAAGCAGCGATCTCAAACGCGAAGGTACTATCAAACGGTTAGCTGAAGCTGGGTACTCTCTGGATCTCTGCAAGCAGATATTCGACGTTCACAATGATGAAGGCAAAGCCGCAGAGGCTTTACAACACATTCTTTTGTCTAGTGGGCAGGATACAGACCCAACCCCTGAGGAGGATTCATGGGATACCGAGGATGCGAAAGAATCTTCTGTGCAGATTTGGGAAGAGGAGTTGGAAGGCTTGCAATCGGTGTTTGGGGAGCAATACTCTCGTCCATCGAAGGATGTTTGTACGGTCAAGATAAAGCCTGCGAAACGTGGGACAAACTCTCCGGTGGAGCCAATTATACACTTCCGGAGGTCACAAGAATATCCGCAGAAGGTACCGGTGATTTCGGTTCACGCGAGTCTCCCTGCGTACATACGTCTAAGTATCATGAAACAAGCATTGAATCATGCAGTCGATAATTTGCTCGGGGAGCAAATGTTATTCTTTCTGATCGATTGGATAGAGCAGAATATCTACAGTATCATTGAACGCCCCGGCAGACTTAGCGATGTATCAGCTGCTGCGTCTACTGTCAGTGAAATCCAACCAGTTCGACGGAGAAAGCAACACGTTCCTAGACACCCGAGACCCATCAAGTGGGTCACCAACATGAAGAGTAAGGAAGAGTGGGTCGAACGACAGATGAATCCGAAATTGCAATCGATGATACAAAGTCGCAGAACACTGCCTGCTTGGGAAATGCGGGAGGTCATTATTGACACGGTGAATTCGCATCAAGTCACTATCATTTCTGGTGAGACGGGTTCGGGTAAATCGACTCAGTCGGCGCAGTTCATCCTGGATGATCTGTATCAGCAAGCTTATGGGGACTGTGCAAAGATCATGTTTGTAGCCTTTTCCACGATCCTTATGTCATGCTAACTAGTTTTAGTTGCACCCAACCTAGACGTATCTCTGCTCTTGGCTTAGCAGACCGTGTAAGTGACGAGCGATGCTCTCCGGTTGGTCAAGAAGTTGGTTACATCATTAGAGGAGAATCGAAAGCATCGCCAAACACCAAAATCACATTTGTTACCACTGGTGTTCTTCTCAGGAGGTTGCAAACTTCTGGCGGAAGCAGCGACGATGTCGTAGCCTCTCTTGCTGATGTTAGTCACGTAATCATCGACGAAGTTCACGAACGCTCTTTAGACACGGACTTCTTGCTCGTGTTGCTTCGAGATGTTCTCAAGAAACGTAAGGATTTGAAGCTCATCTTGATGAGTGCTACATTGGACGCTGGCATTTTCGAAGAGTATTTTAAGAGTGGTGGAAAGGTTGGCAGAGTGGAAATTAGTGGTCGAACATATCCAGTTGAAGATTATTATCTCGACGATGTCATTCGAATGACTAATTTCAACCCTGGCTTTGGTGGAAGGCAGCAGGAAGAAAACGATGAAACCGCTGGTATGGATTCCGATGTAGCAGCGGCTATCCAGAGTATAGGAATGAGGATCAATTATGACCTTATCTGTCAAACCGTCAAGGAGATCGATGCAGAGTTAACATATCTGAAGCAAGACGGTGGCATTCTTATCTTCATGCCTGGAACTGTCGAGATTAGCCGAACGCTGGATCATTTGAGGTCGATACCTAATCTACATGCTCTGCCGTTGCATGCATCTCTTCAATCAGTAGAGCAGCGACGGGTCTTCCCTCACGCGCCGGCTGGGAAACGCAAAGTGATTGTATCGACGAACGTCGCCGAGACCTCGATTACAATCGATGATATCGTCGCCGTGATTGATACTGGGCGCGTCAAGGAAACAAGTTATGATCCTCAGAACAATATGCGTAAACTGGAGGAAGTATGGGCATCACGTGCGGCATGTAAACAAAGACGAGGTCGAGCAGGTCGTGTCCAAGCAGGAAAATGCTACAAGCTGTACACACGAAATGCAGAGAAGTCAAAGATGATGGAACGACCCGAGCCAGAAATCAGAAGAGTACCACTCGAGCAACTCTGTTTATCTGTCAGGGCTATGGGTATCAAAGAAGTTGGATCTTTCTTAGCAAGTGCGATAACACCTCCTGAGAGCGTAGCAGTCGATGGTGCTATGGACCTGCTTGGACGGATGGGAGCTTTGGATGGTGATGATCTGACCGCACTTGGTCGACATCTTTCTATGATACCTGCTGATCTTCGCTGTGGTAAGCTTATGGTTTATGGAGCTATGTTTGGTTGTCTCGATGCTGCGGTCACTATCGCTGCTATTTTGACTGTCAAATCGCCTTTCGTATCGCCGCAGGAGAAAAGAGAGGAGGCCAAGGCGGCGAGAGCGAAGTTTGCCAAGAACCAAGGTGATCTCATAGGAGATCTACGCGCGTTCGAGGAATGGTTTGAGATGATCAATAATAGAATGTATAACTCTTTGCTAGAATAAGTTCAACTTCAGTGCTAACAGGTGCAGCTATCGTCAAGGAGAAATCAGAAACTGGTGCAACGATAACTTCCTCTCATATCAGACACTGAACGATATTTCCTCCAACAGAACCCAATACTTCACATCTCTTCGCGACATCGGATTTATACCCGCTGCATCCTCCATGCCTGCCTCGCTATCTGCAAAATCTTCCAACAATGCTCTAGTCCGTTCTCTTTGCGCCGGAGCTTTCAATCCACAGCTCGCGCGTATCGATTTCCCTGATAAGAAATTCGCAGCTTCAGTATCTGGAGCAGTAGAACTAGACCCTGAAGCTAAGACAATCAAGTATTTCAATCAAGAAAATGGAAGGGTATTTGTCCACCCGAGCAGTACCATTTTCGATGCACAGACCTTCCCTGGTAACTCGAAGTACATGAGCTACTTCAACAAAATGGCAACGAGCAAAGTATTTATTAGAGAACTCACGCGTATGTTAATTCTTGCATCTGCTTGCCTCCCCATAACAATCTTAATAAACTAACAAGAACAAAATAGCATTCAATGCCTACACAGCGCTTCTCTTTTCCGGTCCCATCACCTTGGACACATTAGGTCGTGGACTTCTCGTCGATGGTTGGTTACGTCTTCGTGGTTGGGCTCGTATAGGTGTTTTGGTTAGTAGATTGAGAGGTATGTTGGATGATGTTCTGGCTAGGAAGATCGATGAGCCGGCCTTGGATCTCAGTGGAAATGAGGTTGTGGAAGTGGTTCTGAGATTGGTGGAGTTGGATGGTATGGATCAGTAGTTTGGTTCATGGGGAACAATAGAAATAACTTGGTAGAAACAACAGAAAGAGCTTGGTAGAATGGTGAGTCGGTTCGTGGTATGTGATGGGTTTTTATGGGGTGTGTATAAAAGTTCTAGAGGAAACGGTTGGCAGTCCAAAATAGATCCCGCTTTATCTCATGACTATCTTGGATATTCAGGCTTTGTGATATGTTGTCTCTGGATGCTACCACGTCATTAGACTCAAGAAGTTGACCAGAAGCTAGCCAATATATCTGTCCAAGTGGAAATGAAGGTACTTGTCAACAAGTCAGTTTTGGAGAGGCGGTCAGAGTTCTGCACATGCAGCTGCGCCCTCCAGAAGCCAAGAGGTTGCCATACGCCCCTCGCGTCGATGGCTTCTACCAAAGCATATATACAATTGCTCTTTCCCTCACTAATTTTGGCTCTTTTTCGCACTCTTCTTGTCGTTTTCTGCAACTTTCTGTGCGCTCGTTCGCCTCACTGTTCTAGCACCCTTGTTCGTCCCATTCAGCCACCGCCCTTAGCGAGTCGCCCTCATGCAGTCAGGATACCATCCGAACATGGCTCCCAGCGAACCAGAGTTCATCCCCGCGCTTAGTGCACCATCTTATCCCGGAATGGGGTCTGATGGGAGCGCTGAGGCTGGGTGAGTTTTTTTTTTTTTTTTTACTAATTGATTTGGGCGATCTAGGAACAAATCATCCTCCTATGGCTTGTATGCGTTGCATGATAACCTTGTTCCTGCATTAGTGGGACATTCACCGATTTATACACAGAGAGATGTGCTTTCTGAGGTACCTTACATTACACCGGGAGTTCAGAGTTCTCAATCTAATTACGCCGGCACTTTCAATTGTATCCCCCAACCCAACGGCACGCGATTCGCTCCCGGCATCACTGCTGCTGCTCTTCACGATGTTATCAACACTCTAGAATTACAGCCGGCGACTCTCTCTTCAAATGGTTATTTCTCTAATGGTACAAAGCCATGCACTAATTGCGGTCACTATGATGGCCGAATGCCTACAATCAATACCTTCACCAATATCTCTCAACCTAGCTCAAGCTTCAACGGTACTGGGTTTGGACTCCAAACTAATGGTGCCTCACTTTTCAATGATGGCGCTCACCTAGATGTGAATAGTGTCATTGATCAGGCTTTATTTGTGCCATTTGAAAACTACGATATGCTGTCTCCTAACGAGCCCGCCCTACCGCGCTTCAGCAATGGTCAAGGATACCAAGACCAGTTAATGTTGTCACAAAGCACTATCTCCCTCAACGACAACTTTCAGCAAGCCGACACCACTCCTGGCATGATCAACCTCCCCGCCGCGGCCAATGCCCCGACTGATCCTGTGGCCGCCATCCAAAGACCGCCAGCAGCTGCTCAACCAGCACTATATCAGCGTGTCCCCTGTACGCTCTGTGTCCGCACCTTTGGTCGCCGATCAGACCTCACTCGTCACATGACTTCGGTCCACAACGTTGGGCTCCAAGTTCTTCATCTGTGCACTGTTGCTGGATGCCCCAAGAGCGTTGGCGCCGGTTTTAGTAGGAAGGATAAGGTTGCAGAGCATTTGAGAAGAGTTCACGGCTTGTAGTTGCTGGTGTTTGATTCCATGCCCGAGGTTATAAGAGGGAAACGTGGTTGTGTTAAAATGAATGATGATATTGGGTTTCAATTTCATGTTTTTCTTTTGGTTTGGAGATGTATTGAGGTTCATTTGGACATTCATTCCGTATCTTTTCTTTTCCTGCGGAACATGGTCATGGATGTTTAAACACCTGGCCCCAGTTCAGTTTTCTTGTATCGTGAGGCACAAGACCGAAGACGATAACATTGATCGATTAGCTGTTAGGATTATGTTTTTAGATTTCTTGTTTTCCCTTGGATAGTTAAATGAAACTGATGTTTTTCCATGTTTCATTCACGTTGTAAATCGTGTGAGGGTGATATGCAAGCTCCACTCGCGAATACCCTCAAATTTCTTCATTCCGAGTCTCCCTCATTCTCTTCACGAAGCAACTCCGCCTCATAGTGGATACCATAGCCTCTAAGCTCAGTGCCACGACTCGCTCAGCCAGCTGTAGAGCCTCATTGTCTGTGATTCTCCTACTCAACAACAAGGGTTCTTCACAAAAGGGCGCACCCCTGCTCACCTCGAAAAGCATGTGTCCCTCGATCATATAGTCAAGCACTCCTCACCGTCTCTCTTTCCCTCTCTTTTGCTCCTTTTCTCCCACTTTTTGTATTATCAAGTCAGAGCCTCATCAAGAAGAGCTCTCATTGGTCGCCCCTTTCACCCACACCTCAAGCGCTGTCATCATTTCATTGGCTCAGCCAAACTCAAGATCGCTCTTTATGTCGGATAATTGGCGAAACGACTGGGATCCGACTGCGGATCCTGCCCTGGATGACGACTTCCGGGCCGAGTCGGCTGCGGCTTTGGCTCATCAACCTACTTTCAGCCCCTTTTCGTACCCTGTGAGTGGGCACGGAGAGGGCGCTGAGGTTGGGTAGGTTTTTTTTTTTCAACCTACTAATGATACTCGGCGAGAAGGCTGTTCTCGGTATTGACCGTTACACCATCTCATCCCCTTCCACCACAAGATCCAATCACTAGCCGCTTCCCTTGCTCTTACCCTGCATGCACGAAAGACTTCAAACGTTCTTCAGATCGTTTCCGTCACATTGCATCGATCCATCAACGCGGTCAAACCACTCAAGGAACAATTCTCTGCCCCATCGCCGGATGTCGTCGCAGCTACGGGAGAGGACTTTCTCGCCCTGATAAGTTGAGAGAACACCTGCAGAAGATTCATAACATCGTCCGCAGTCCACAGTCACAAGCCAGAGGTACTTTTGGTGTTTCTGGAAATGCCAATGCTGGACAGGCACGATGGATGGGGCCAGCCAATATGACTGAAGGTCTTGATGCAATCGCTTCTATCGCAAATTTCGGTACCACTAGCACCTCTCATAACGACCTGGTACAAGGAGGTACTATTGCCGGATATTCATATGAAATGAATACTGCTGGCATGGCTGAGAACTTTGGCGCTGCCAATACTGCCGGCATCGCAAGCAACTTCAGCGTCGATCAATTGCAAGGAAATGTCGATGTCGGCATCGCTGGAGATTTTGGTGCATTTGGTGTCGCCAACTTTGATATTGGACAAGCACAAGATGTTACCAATGTTGGAATGGCTGATGCTACCAACATCTTTGGCACTACTGACGTTAGTCAGTTGCCCAGCGGGGTCAATGCAGGATCCAATCCAAGCCTCGCTGATCTGGAGTGGGTTACTGATCTGGCCGCCGGCTTGCCTGCTGGCTCGCCAGCTGACTGGGAAACTGGTTTTTTCGATGATGAAAATTCAGTTGGAGCTTATCTTTTCGAAAAAGATAGTGAGGAAGATGGAAGAAGGATGTTTTAGCTTGTGTTGGAAGAGTGACTGGATCTCTTGATTTGGCGAAGATGAAGGATATTGCGAGTAGTTGATTGAGGGGCGCTGCTTATTTCTTTACGCACACGAGTACTCAGTTATGTGATGGCCGCGCCTAGCTAGCTACTTTCCTAGACTGAAATTAAATATTTGCTGTCATTCCTTATAAAGTCTCACCACATTTTCTACTACGTTAACCAATGATACTGCTGTTGAAGTGATTCAGTGCAATCATCATAAAGACCTTCATTACCACGCCACCATTTTCGTCATTAGGTCCCTTCAAATCTCATCCTGACCTCGCATTACATCCTCCCAACCCCTATAACCCACACCCGATCTTAGTCCCCTCTTCTCACCACCCCTATCCCTTCTCGCTTCCCATCCTCAACACCCCGGCACCGGGCAAATTAAATCCCAATGCACAAACTCGCTCGTATCATCCCTATACAACTGCGTCTTCGCAACCTTCTTGTCAAACCACAAACACTCCGTATACCTCGCATGATACGCGATACTCTCGCACGAAGGATACGCACTCCGGCATTCGTTGATGCAGCTTGCGAGCGTCGCATTCGGGTATTGGTGTACTGTTTCATTGTAGTTGCCGGGGACAACGGTGAAGCCGGGGATGCTGCAGAGGGGGTAGCCTTTTACGTAGGCTGAAGGCCGTATTAGTAGGATTAATAGGTGGGAAGTTTGGGATTGGGAGGGATGAATAAGGGGCGGAAGCGAATGAGAAGGATCGGAGGGAGACTTACTTTCACCTGGCGGAGGAGGAGTTTGGGGAAGTGGGGTGCCGGTCACGAGGTTGACGGCGGCGATGGATATTACGAGGAGGACGTGTGAGATATGCATGTTGTTCCTGATTTGAATTTATCGGTAACTTTAATTTAAGAATAAGAGACAGATGGTGTCTCCAAATCGCTTCAGATTGTCCAAATATATACCCTCGAAAGCCGATCCTCTCTCACCCTCAAACCCATGATTAGAATCAAGGCTACCGATGATTTGCATGATCTGACGACATGACAGGATCCCAAGGTAGTACGTATTTGTTATCCACACAATTTTCCCTGTCTTCATTGGTTATGTTTTCTGCTGTATGTGATAGCTCGTGCAGCACCGAGCCGATACGAGGGAGATCGACGTACATGCATAAAATGCGGGGTAGCACAGCACAGCTTAGTACAGCTGTAGGTGAAACCGATTCGTGGCACCACACTCAGTCACAATGGGGACCAAGTAGTGCAGTTGAATCGGGTTGAATTCTCTAAACTAGGTGGGAGGGAGAGCTGGACTATATAGACCCTCTCTCCCGCACTAACTACTATACTACAGCGCGTATCTAATATCCTTGAGTATCTCTCCCGTAGTTCAGTAAATACACTGAACCGACACATACCGTCCTTCGTATCGCGGGATGGGTTTATTTTGTGTGAGATCAAGTGATCTTTTGGGTTGGCGATTAAGTTGACAGCTGAGATGATATTCTACGAATATCCTTGATTTTATGCAAGGAGGAGTTGCTGCGAAAAGATGCTTCTCGCAAGTGAGCGGTGAGTGAACGGTCACAGACGATGTATACGCAAGTAAGCTTACTATCACTTTGTGCACGACATCACTTAAATCACTGACTCAAAGGTGCTTTCTTTTATTTTATCAATTTAAAAAATCTATATTCTAAGAAACAGCGGAAAAGAAATATATTCCCACCCACCTCTTGCTTCTTCCTTCAGTATTACCCCTCAAATTCAAATCCCACTTTACCTATCTCTAACCAGCAACAGCGCCTTCATCGGCCTACTCATGTGTTTCTCAGTTCTCTCCTCCGCCCTCTCCACATCCTCCTCTGCCCTCATCTTCTCCCTTTCCACTTCTCTCTCTTTTCGTTTCCACGCCGTCTCAGCTTTCAGATTCGCAAGCGCGTCTACACCTTCTGTCCACCAATTTTTCATTTTTGTTTGCGGGGATTGGCGTGATCCGGGTGCTTGTGCTAGGTGTCGGTTTCGGATCTTGAGGAAGATCCAGCGAGGGACGTAGAGCATGAAGATCATGACGAGGATGATGATGAAGGTGACGAGGACGAAGGATTGGACGCTTTCGCGGAGGCTGGGGGGATCCATTTTGAATGGGGTTGTGGTGTGTATATTGTCGTTTCGGGATCCTAGTAGTGAGATGGGAGTCCGGTAAATTGTGATGGGATGGGTGCGATGAAAAGAGACATTTAAATAGTATTTTTGTTCAATTTCTTCGTTTTTGTTCAGTTTCTTCGTTGGGTAAGTAGCCCATACGATCCGGTTATTTTGGAAACTATTACAGTCCTGCAAACAAAGGATGTGAGAAGTTCTTTGGTTTCGAGGAAAAGTGAAGTGTACAAGGTAAGAGTTCTATAAAGAAGTATTGCTTGGAAGTTTTAAGCTTCTCGGTATCTCCAAACAGTGGTTTTATATCAGCTTGGTTAACTATTATGACGTCCTCTCTGTCTTCAAATCTGCCGATAATTCTAGCACACAATGCCACACATGCTTACATCATATAAAGCTTCTCTTCAGACACGATAAGACGTCTGTCGTCAATTGATTCCACATTAACTCTAATTTGAAACATTCTGTTCCTACCTAAAACACCATCAGGAATTCTAAATATTCACCCTCCGCCTGCGACCTTCTGTGTTTCTTGTCGTTTCTGGACCCTGAAAAGTACAAAAGAATCCATCATCCACACGAATCCTTGTTTCAGAAGCCCAGTCCGCCGCTGTCTCTGATAGAGTAGGCGATGGAAGAATGGGGTATGCTGCGGGATCTACAATCTCCTCTGTGATCTCTGTTATTTCTCTGGTTTCTGTAGTCTCTCTGGTTTCTGTAGTCTCTCTGGTTTCTGTGGTTTCTTGGGTTTTTGTAGTTTCTTGGCTTTCTGTAGTTTCTTGGATTTTTGTAGTTTCTCGGCTTTCTGTACTATCGTGGCTCTGAGTTTGGTTCCAAAGGCTCAGCAGAGGAGTCCAGAGAATCATTAGCGGAAGATATAAAGTCTCTCTTGGCAGATCCCACAGTGTTATCTCTGACCGCTGCACTCTTGGGCTTGGGGGAAGCGCCGGTCGTGGGGATAGAGCCGGTCGTGGAGGCAGAGGCGGCGGTACTTGCGCATTTGAGTTAGGAGGGATCACCGCCTCTTCCCCAGTAAGCTCAACCCCGTCATCATTCCCTGGCAAAGAATCCCTTCTCTTCGCCTCACTAGTGGAATGGATCGTTGGCCCCTCCTCCACCTTCTCATCCTCCTCCGCTAGCCACCGCGGAACCCTTAACCCCACCTTCCTCCACGCCCACATCAACAAGTGTACATCGAACCAAGCTACTGCATAAGCCATCAAGAACTCCAGTACATAAACCAAAATCGATAATTCCAAGTTCCCGGGAACCGGTAGAAATCCTTCTCGAATCAGCGGGTTCTTGTTGTGATTCGGATAGAAAATGCGAAATATCAAGTCGACGCTGTATTGTGGGTGAGTTTTATAGCGGAAGAAGAGCCCGAGGAGGACGGAGGTGTAGATGCATGCGGGATGTGCGAAGGCCGGTCCTGATGGAAGTTCAAGGATGGAGTGGAGGAGTTGGAGAGAAGTGGTTTGGAAATTGAGGAGCCATGTAGTTGCTTTTTCGAACTCTGTGGGAGGTTCAACAACGCGTGGTTCTTCGACTGTTCCTTTTAGGGTGTCTATACGTGGCCTTCCATCTTCAATATCCTCTTCTTTCTTCTCGTCCTCACTTTCAGATGAGAAATTCGCATGATACCCCACTCGCTTCAGACGTTGCGTCTGCGTCTGCGGCAGCGGCTCCGATTCTAATTCCGGCATCGGCTCAACCCAGAATGGTATAAACTGATGTCCTAGATCCGGAGTTTGTTCAGTCTCAAATTCCGGCTGTAGTCTAGCTATGAAATTCACCAGTACTCGATGTGAACGTGGACGTGGACGTGAATGTTCCTCAGACACCCATCTGATCTGCCTCTTCTTCAATTCACCTAGAGGATGAAAGGACCTTTTTTTAGCGAGGTATGCTGCCCTCTATCTCGCACACGAGTGTTAGGGATATTTAGACAGACTATCGAGAATAATAACGTCCTGCGTCAGTGTTTGAGCAATGCAGTTGTGCTTGAAATGAAAGCAATTCAGCAATTGAAATATTTTTCTTGTAAGAATGAATTCAAAATATAACACCAATTGTAGCTGCAGAGTAAACAGATCATGTTCAGCCTTGAGGTGTTTCAACAAAGGATATCTCCAAGATCCTTTGTGGAATTAGTAGATTGATTCGGTATCACACATCATTCCCTTTCAAATACAGCTTAGTTCATTAGAAGTACAAAGAGGACGGAATGCACTGGTATTAGTATCGGAGGGAGAAAGCTTTGGTATGAGAAAGAAGAGCAGGTTAATGCAGCCTGGAAATAAACCAACACCAGCAGTATCAGAATGATTCATTCATAAAAAATGTAAGCGCTCCGACTTGCTAACCAATGCAGTATACTTTCTGCTAATTTGACAGAGTTTCAATTGAACTACTTGCCCTCCTTCGTCCGTCTGGAAAAATTCTCATGCAGTAGATACCAAGTCACGTCAAAGCTACCAAGCAGACTTATAAAGCAACTGGAGAAACTATTTCCAAAAGTCCAGTAGCAGGTGAATATATCTAGATAACTCAGATATGTGCTCCACTTGGACGTGTGATATATCATTCACAACATTAAGATGACACTCACGGATTGAGAAAGCAAGAGTGAAGTCAGCTCACAGCACTACAGGAGAGTTATGGCATGGAAGAGGTGACAACGAAAACGTTATAGGGTATCAGCAAGATGTAGGAGATCGATAAGATACTTGTTAAAAGGGGTGAGGGTTATGAATTTTGAAATACAATACATACATCAACAGCTGCAGCATGATCGTGATTGTCGCCGAACATTCGATGTCCACGTAATTATACTGAAACGCAAAACCACTTTTCATTCGCCACGAGCACACAAATAAATTGAATCTTTGTCTCATTAATGATCAAATCAATGTCCTTGTGCAGCGATATCTTTCAAAGGCCTCTCGATGAGAAAGATGTATCGTGTCCATCGGGTGTTTGCCACGCCAATATTCTTGCTTTATCCTCCATGAATGCCTATCTCAATTCAGTCATTATAATTTTGCTTTCCGATCCATACTCTTTATCCAACGTAATACGATTCGTCGGCATATAATTAACTACTTTATGCTCCAGTAGAACCAAAAAGGTTGTGAGGTATTTCCGCCAGCATATTATTCCTCATCTGCAAAAGCTCCTGCCGCCCAATCTTACTCATCTGCATCCATCTCATCACCTGATTCTTCGTGTGTTGGCTTTGCAGAAACCTCATCAGTCACCATTTCCTCCTCGGATCCTTCAGCTTTCTTCAGCTTCTTCGGATTCATTAGCTTCTTCGGATTCATCAACTTCTTCGGATTCATTAGCTTCTTCGGATTCATTAGCTTCTTCGGATTCATTAGCTTCTTCTGATTCATCAACTTCTCCGGATTCATCAGCTTCTTCGTCATAGTACGAGCGTCTCACTGGATCATCATAATCACTATAATCTTCGTCAGAATCCGGGTACTGTGGCTGGCGCTCAGGAGCTAGATTTGGTTCTTCCACTTTCCAGTTAACCTCCTCTGCGCATCGCCAGTCCTCTGTCTTAATACCACATCGTTCCCTCTCCTCTTCGGATAGATCAAACTTGAAAAGTTCTTTCCGCGCTTTTAAGATCTGCACGTATTGCTTGTCACAATCATCAATGACGGTCCGGAAATTATTTCGGAATAGCATTGTGTAATCGGCGGCGATGTCCTGAGCTATGCGGAGGATAAGACCATTTCGATTTAGAGAAACGTAAGGAGGAGACCAATATTCTGGGTGATCATGCATCATCTTGCGAATCTCCGCACGAACATCGTCAGGGGCGTCGCGGACGAAAGAATAGCTATAATCCTCGAGGAGTATCAAAGCCAAGTACTTTTTCTCATCGTACTGTTCCTTCCATTGCCTGCCTGAGGTGCGTACAGAAAACAATCCCGGATGGTTCTTTTCAGACTTGATAAACTCGTTGACTTTGGTACTTGCTTGTTCGATGCGTAAATACTGTTTTTCAAGGTATGAGAGAACATTTCGACGACAGATCTTGAATTCAGCCATATCG
The DNA here is from genome assembly GCA_001465935.1 of Clarireedia homoeocarpa. Lineage (NCBI taxonomy): Eukaryota > Fungi > Ascomycota > Leotiomycetes > Helotiales > Rutstroemiaceae > Clarireedia > Clarireedia homoeocarpa. The sequence goes on along the minus strand of LNKV01000048.1, from coordinate 17,062 downwards.
TCTGCTACTAAGGCAATTTTTGCGTGCTCCAATCCATCCTCAACCGGGTGATAATAGGCTACGTTATCATATTCACATTCCCCCCCGGACATGGGATATCGATATGGGTTCAGTTGCCAGTCAATCTCGAGCCGGATGAGACCATCTATAATATCCTCTCTTCTTAAACCCATTTCCTTCCGCCACTCGCTACAACGCTCGAAGGTCTTTGCATAAGTGACTAGCACTCTTAACATCTCTCGCATGAGTTCCGGAGGTGAGTTTCCAGTCGCCAGATCTATCAATTCCTTCTTTAAGCGTGTAGAGAGTTTGTGTTCGGGTCTCCGATCTGTAGTATCACCCAGGACGTTAGACCTTGATCAAAATACGACAATTTGATTTCCGGCTGTAGAAAAGAGAAAACTTTGCGAGTAGCATTCCACGTGTAAACGACGAATCCATATAAGATCGATTTTCAACTTGCCAAGTATCAAGCTCTTATGCAGACAAGAAGGGAAAAAACTTGCATAAAAGGAACAAACTCACGCTCAGTTAATGGGGGCCAACTTCTGCAACGCACAAAGTCCGGAATATCATTCCGCAACGCAACTTTAAATGTCAGATCCTTGAGGTTGCAGAGGGTTCTGAGAGGTCTCAAAACTGTCTCAAAGCGCTTGAAATCATTTACATGATGATCAAACGGGCGAGCCCATTCTTCTTCTTCTTCCCCGTAACATTTGATTCCTGGTAAGTCCATGCCATGTTCAAGAATGTATACTGTCATAAAGTCTGGGGGCGTAATAGAAATGGCAGAGCAGAAGTCCACTAAAGTCCATTCCATTCCCCAACAATCGCCCGGATTCTTGAGTGTACTGATAACAACGTTCCAGCGCTTGACTTTTCGTATATGCATGACGGTGTATGCGGTGGGTTCCTCAAAGCCAGGGGGGTCTGTGGTACCATTGATATATCTTGTTAGAGGTGAAACTTCCATGCGCGGGGTCTGCCCCAAGCCGGGAAAGCGAAATTGGCAGCAGGCAATGTAAAAAGTGTTTATTTCATAAAGAAACCTACACGCCTCGTCATGAACCTGCCTGCAAACCCTCAGAAGTTGCGGACATAAGTCGTAGTTTAGTTCAGCACCATATCTAGAAGCCATGGTGACAGACCTTGAGGATGCAAGAATCTCATTGCATAGTGAATGCCTGTAGATTTGCTCTCTAATCTCGAGAGGGAAATGAGTGAGAAAGCTGGGTGCCGAAGTCATATTGAGATAAAACTGTTGCTAGAGTAAGTAGTCCTGTCGATACGTGCTGTTCGTACGTGAACCACCGTGAAATTTTACCGAATTGAATGTGAAAGAGAGAGAGAGAGACTTTAAAATATGCACATGTAATGTGCTTCCTATTCCTGCTTGATTGGATTGGATTATTTTTGCTCTGTAGAAGTCTAGTGCAACCTTATCGAAGGTGTCGAACAGCATTGACTCAAGATATCAATTCTCTGCATTTTTTATCCGTTGATCGACTACTACCATCTTCCTAATCTACCAGCAGTTAGGAAAGAGCGAGGTTTTTTCAATCTGCCATGTTTATCGAGGTACCTGGGAAAGCACGATTATCCACTTAAATGCAACACATCATAGAAGAAGTATAGATAATTTAGCGGCCAAAGTCCTAGAATAACCATCAGATGGAAGCAACACTCAGCTGTCTATTCACTTACATTCCATAGCTTCATCATCCCGCCCGCATCAAACTTCTCAAACTCAGTGACCTCGACTTCTTTTGGCGTACTCATGGCATTCTGCAACCATTGACAATATTTTGGAAAGCCAGTCACACTACCATAAACCCTCGTCTTCTTCACACCACGAACGCCTTCGAAAAGTTTCAAGACTTGATAATCCGAGCCTCTGAACTCAGCTTGCTCAACTCTAATGGTCAACTCTTCTATCCCACTGAACGCCCTTTCTGCGTTCTCAGCAGTAAAATTAGGATCGCAGTCCAATCGCACGATGAGGTAGTATCTCCTGATGTATGAAATAACGTTTTGAGAGCTGATTGTGTCATATTTCCAGCGCAGACGCGGCCAGCCATCAAGGAGATTAGGGTGGGCAATGAAGACGTTGCCGCCATAGAGGATTTGCTTGGCTTCTTCGTGGACTTGTTTGCACACTCTGAGTATTTGTGGGTATATGGGTGGATCACTGCCAAGTCGTCTCGGGGTGAAGATATGTGGGAGGATTAAAAGATCATTGTAGATTTGGTTTCGGATTTCTCCAGGGAGGTCAAGAAATGAGATACTCGACATTATTGATCGAAGTAGCTTTGTGTGTCCTTGAATTGAGAATAGTTCTATTCGTCATAAATCTGGTGCAACTCAGCGTGGATATCATACAGTCTTCTCATGAAAACGTACGAACAAATCATAACTGGCAAGATGATGAGGACACATAAACGATCTGATAGATGGAAAGATAATAGATACGGACAATTTATAAAGAAGCACAAATCAAGCCACAGACAACGGAATAGATAAGATCTCACGCTAATGCATGACTTGACTGACCTGGGGAAGCATGTGCTCACTAATACAAAAATGACCACGGCCCCGCCTCGCACGCCATCGCTGACTTCATTTGCGCATTTCCCAACTACATCCCCTTATATTACCATCCCCTTATATGACCAACACTCACCCCAACCTTCACCCATGGCACTCCCCACTCCTACACACCATGACCATCTCACTCCTGGAATTTATCTCCTATCTATTCGGCTGGATCTACGCCCTCTGCTGGTCAATCTCCTTCTACCCCCAACCAATCCTCAACTTCCAGCGCAAATCCACCACCGGCACCACCATCGATTTTCCCTTCGTCAACCTCCTAGGCTTCGCCGCATACTTCGTGTCCACCGCCGCGCTCCTCTACTCGCCCGAGATACGTCGCGAATACGCGCTCAGACATAATGGCCATACACCTACGGTGAAATTCAACGATTTGGCGTTTGCAGGGCATGCGGTGGTTGTTTGCGTGGTGATTTTGTCGCAGTTCGTGCCCTCGATTTGGGGGTTCGATAAACGTGGCAGACGGGATCCGGGAGCGAGAGTTAGTAGGAGTATTCTGGGATTGATTGTGGGTTGTGCTGTTGGTATTATAACGGTGCTTGTTATTGTGCTTGCGCGGAAAGATGAGGATGCACAGACGGGATGGGCCTGGATCGATGTGGTATGTTGGACTGCAAGATACGGTTGAATGGACCTTTCACTAACATGCATGTTGTGCCGCAGATCTACGCCATCTCGTATGTCAAGCTTATTATCACAGTTGTGAAATACATGCCACAGGCTCTGATGAATTATCGAAATCGTTCAACACAAGGTTGGTCCATTGTAACAATTCTCCTAGACGTCGTAGGCGGAGTTCTTTCGATTCTACAATTGGTTATAGATAGTTATCTACAAGGGGATTGGTCGGGTATCACGGGGAATCCGGTCAAGCTTATGTTGGGGAATGTTAGTATATTTTTCGATATTATTTTCATTATACAGCATTATTGGTTATATAGAGGCAACTCGAGGCATTCAGAGATGAATGAAGAAGATCCTCTGCTCGTCGACGCGGACAGAGAGCGAAGAATTGAGTAGTTGACAGGCGGGGTGAAGATTTTCATAGAAAGAATTTGGATGCCCTGTGTATATTGGAGGGATAGATTTCGGGGGGCAGATGAACTTTCGGGATAGATAGCGCCATCGAATTCGATCTCATTTTTGTGGGATGTAAGGTCAACGAAGAGACTGCAGTATTGCTCAGTAAAATCTTTGGTGGTCTATTAGAAAGTGATTCGCACACTTCAACAAGCACGACTGCAGTCGAAGTCACTTGATGTAACTTCGCAACACCTTGGAGACATTCAAAATGAAGTCGCTTTTCATTCGCACGAAATCTCTCCTCTACCTCACCTGTCCAGATGAGTCACAGCCTCATGATGGTAGCCTGTCACGGGAAAACGATTCAACCCCCCACCCATTCTAATCCATAAGCGACAGGTCAAAAATCATATGTCAGACAATCTAAAGCATTATCCGCTGTGCTCAAAGATTTGATTCAGTGTACTTCGACGGCAACCGAGCAATCAAAGATGTCTGATGTCCGATGACCGCAAGTTGCGAAGAAGATCTCCATGAGTGCCATCCAATTCAATCCTTTTTCTCCATCTCCTGCTTAAGCTCTGCGTTTTCTCTGATTTCCTGTGCCAACATCTCCTTTAAGCAGTCAATGGTCAATACGGTCACCAAACTGCTGCAGAGTGTCAAAGGCCTTTTTGTTATAGCGGCATCCTTCCAGGTCATACGCATCCGAGATGATCTGGAGATGTCTCATTAGTTTCACGATCTCTCAGGCCTTTTCTGGTGAGAGAGTAAACGACCGCTCAAAGGTGTGGAAGAAAGAGCTGCACTTACCGTTCTGTTCTGTAGTTTCAACTGCCGATACTTTGGACTCTTCGCGCTTCGTATTTTGTTGTTGCTAAGATCGATTGTCACAAGGAATACTCAAGAGTTGAAAGGGTGGGTAGAGTCGAGATTATTATTGTTAGTTTATAGAAAGACTTGTTTGCAAGAGAAACCTCTAGCAGGACTTGACTATCTTCGCTATGCTGAACCAAGTCCGTGTAAAAGCGAAACTTTCATCCTTGGAAGTTGAAGAGATTCAGCCTTCTTCACCCATTTGTTCCATTATTTCCTCCTGCCAGATACCGAGCTAGGCCATGTTGGCCAGCTTTCACCGTCAGCCAAGTCTGACTACCATTCTTTGAATGGCTCCCATTGAAATCTTTCTTTCCGCCCAGGTTTATTATCCGGGATCAGTGACATATAGAAAGCATGAGCAATCTCAGAACGCTCTTTATCAAATCTTTTGAGAACCGAATCACCCAAGTACATCAAATAATCACGGTAACTGTCCAAGAGCTCATACCAACGTTCATAATCTTCTTCCTCCATGCCGTTGCAGTAGGCAATCTTCGACCACCTGGAAAGGGACATAAACGGCGTTTTGCCAGCTTCTTCTCGGAATTCATAAGTTCGTTGATCCTCCCAAGAATGGAAATGGAGAACATTTCGTGCATGGCGAGCCCGCGCATCGGCACCAGATCCGATGAGATATTTCAGATAGTTACGGAATTCTCGATAGAGAACGACATCGCATCGCTCGTTCACAGTATAATCTACCCATTTATTGAAAGGCAGCCACTCACGAAATGTTTTGATGTCTAGGTCACGATTGGGGGCTTCGGGAAAATCCTCATTCCACCGAATGATGGCCATCGCAGCCGCCATATCGTCGTCTATCGAATATCTGTTAAAATAGAAATTCAGATCTTCATCCGTTAGTTTTCGCTTAGAAAAATCTATCTCGGATTGTCTTCTCAGAGCTTCTTCAAATTGCCCAGGCTGTGCCTCTACAACGCGAATTGCTGCAGCGGCATCTCTGGACCACCCGTCACAAGGGCCACGGTGCGAAGTATTCTGCAGCAGCGGCAGCTTCTCTCGGAAGCGCTGGATCTGGTTCTCTAAACTTTTTCTGTAGTCAGCAATGTGGTGGTCATACATATACGTGTAGGGACCCTGAATGAATGGATGTAAACGTGTGCCTAACTTCCATGCCTCTGCATACCGCTCTAGAAGCTGCCCATCTGTTAGCGCCAGTGGCCGCATGCCGTTCTTCCATTCGAGAGTCGCTTTCAGGTTTTCATAGCTCCTGACTTGCCTGGCTTCACGTCGTCGTGCTCGACGTGAGCGAATGCGTATGCAATCTTGACAACGGTACCATATACGGTAGCCGTGTATGCTGTGATTCTCGGTCTCACGTAATCGCCACCGATCGCATCGATCCTTAATCTTGTAAGACTTTTTCTGGCAATCTCTGCACAATCGCACGTCGCCAATACACATAGTGATGTATGTGCGCCTTGAAGTTTACATACAGAGTGTTAGTTGACACTGTGATGTTCAACTGAGGTTTTCTCGGTAGCCCTGTTCGTCTGGAATGAAAGTGTGTTTTTCACTCTGGGCATGGAGGTTGTGGGCAAACAACCTCGTAACGATCTCGAACAAGTATAACCCTCAGACTAATATTGTTCGGCTGCTGAGTGTAAGCTGTTCTCTTTCTATAAATCTGTTTCTTGTTTGACTTCTTTATTATTTTTCCGCTTTATTTGGTCTTTGGGTGAAGAACAAATAAAAAAAAGTCACGACGTACCATATGGAGATGTGTTTCTTATATACCTCCAATGCAGATACGAATGACGGTTGTTCCGATAGAGATTCATGTGAACAATGACTTCGATGAGCCAGAAACAGCTGTTTGAAAGCTTGTCTTACAGGAAACTTGTGGAATGCTGTCTGTACTTGCACAATACATGAGCAAGTCTATCCGACACGTTCTGCAGATGAGGAGACTTATATAGGGGGCCTCTCTTTTCGACGTACATATTTTAACAGTAAAGGTAGAATCGATTTACTACTATGAAACGAGAAGCCTCTTCCTTCAGATTGTCAGAGAAATATTCTTAGACACCCAAACCGTTCATTCTGCAGATAATGTAGTGGACCACAAATATTTATTTCCCTTCCTAGATCATGAACAGAATAAACTTCCATCGCATCGCCCGCTTCAACTCTGGAGTACAACCTCAACGATTAAACGATTCTACTGCCTTTGGGAGTTTCGACGTCAAATTCCGTTGTTGTCTTCATATCTTTGAGACTTATGAATATCTGGGACTTCGCAAGAGCTCCAATGCTATATCCGGTAACAAAACAGTTCTCAGAAGCTTCTTTCCTGTTGTCGGTTTGAGTCGGCTCAAATTTTCACCTCTTCTGCACCTTCCTTCATCAAATTCTCATTCATTCCATCGCTATCCGCCAACCGCACTTTCCAATGCCGCGTTATATACTACAGGAATCCGGAAGCCATTAAATCTTCATGAAGATCCCAACCTCGAAGCATAACCACCTCAGAGCTTAACACCAAACTTGCTGTCCAAGTCTCCAAACGCGGAACTTATACTTATACAGTCTCCAAATTCATATAACCAACCGCCTTCATCACATCTACTCGTTCATCTCTATCGTCCAACCACATCAACCAGATCACCCTCAAAATGTGCAACTGCACCGCAACCATCTTCCTCTGCGGCCACAAAATCCTTGTGCGGCACTTCTGTAGTTTCAGCAGCAGATACATTTGCCCACCACCAAATCTCCAGATAAATCTAGCATACGAATTCTACCAGTGCCAGGTGTGTATAGAGGGTTCGAATGTGGAAATTCCTGCCATGAGGTATGTGATGGATCCGGGGGGAGAGAGGACGGTGAACGAGAGGTTGGAGACTGAGAAGGCAAGAGAAGAGGGGCTGCAGCTAGAGAATAACCAGCGGAAGAGGGCTGAGGGGGCGAGTAGCGGAAATGTTGATGTCAACATGACAGGCACAGAGCCCTCTACCGAGCAACGCACAGAAATGCAAAGGATTGCAGACCAAGTCATGGAAATGCAAAGGAGGAAGCTAGAGGCTCATGGGCGTATGGGAGAAAAGGGGGAGAGTAGCAAGAATACTGACGTCAACATGAAAGGCACGGAGCCCGCCACGGAACAAACCATAGCAATGCGAAGGATGGAAGGAAAAACGACGGAAATGCAAAGGATGGTAGATCAAATGAGAGAAACTCAGAAGAAGAAGCTAGAAAAGGGTGAAGAGAGGAGAGGAGAGGGGGAGAGTAGCGAGGATTCTGATATCGAAGACAAAGGCAAGGAGCCCGGCACAGAGCAAAGCAAAGCAATGAAAAGGATGGCAAAGCAGATGAAAGAAATGCAAAGGATGGGAGATCGAATGATGGAAATGCAAAGGGTAGCAGGACAAACGATGGAAATGCAAGAGATGGCAGTGCAGGCAATGGATAGGCAAGAAATAGAAATGAGGAGGAAGGAAAATCAAAGGCTACAAAGGGAAAGGATGGAAAGAGAAAAGAGGGAAAGGGAAAGGATGCAAATAGAGAAAACGAAATCGCAAATGCAAAGAAAGCTAATGCTAAGAATGCAAATACAAAGGATACAAAGGGATTTCCCGCTGCCGCATAACAGGGTCAAAAAGGAGATGTGTCCAGATGATCAAGAGCGTGTGGAAGAGGAACTGAAGCTTAATATAGAGCGCATGGCTATGCGAACTGAAGAGATGGATAACGAGGATATAAAGGCTGGAAGACTGACTTTGGTTCCGCTTACGAGACTTAAGAAGGACCACCTAGAAAAGTTGAAGAGGAAGGAATCTGAAGAGGAAGGAAGTTGAAGAGGAAATGGATAGAAGGTCGGGGATGTGGTTATGTTGTTCAGCCAGTGTAGGGATTCTAGGATTTCGGGAGGTCTGTTTTACTCCAATCACTAGATAGCGGTTTTTGCGAGAGTTCCAAAGTTGAAAATACCAGCGATTAGAACAGAGCGAAGAAGACTATATTGTATTTCTTTTCCTACTTAGGATGTGGAATCTTGCAACCTGGAGTGCCCACGGGTTTATAACCACCTTTAGTACACCGACTCCCCTTTTCAGCACACGACATAAAATCAAGTTGATTACCAACTCAATGCCGAACTAGTTAGTGCTCTCAATACCAACAAAACGCTCTCCTTACACGGGCATCATTGTCGCTACATCCACCCATGACCGACTGACTGACTGGTTGGTACCCGGGGAAATGGGTACCCACCCGCCCCGCGGGTACCCTGGGTCGCCAAGAACCCATGGGTTGCCAAGTACCCACTGGGCTGTCAAGTACCTATTGGGTACAGACGTGCAACAAAACCCTTTTTTTTTGGTCTCGCTCAGGGGTGTCAATTCCCCGGCATGAGAACGCCGATGTATGCAAGACATGTATCCCCGGTATGAGGCACATATCGTATGACAGACAAGGGGATGGATGCAAAAGTTATGAACGCGAGGAACAAGTACAAATACACCGTAAAAGAAAACATGATAATTCCACAAAAATAAATTGATCTTCTTACATCACAGTGCGCAAGGAGATCCCAGAAATAAGTGAAACTGATTGACATTGAGATAAGTGCAAAGAAAGAAGAAAATTGCTAAACACTGAGAGAGCCGTATGGGAATCTTTTATCTAGCAAATGAACGCCGCGCTGCACATCTCACGTGCCCGTAATCTAGAAACAACCATCATGAACCATCCGTTCTATTTCTAACGCCCCGCCAAGTAGAGAACAAGTTCCTCAAAACCATCCATTGCAGTAAATTCAAGTAAAATCATAAGTCATCAACCAAGTTCCGGGAAATATTGCGAGAGCTTATTCCTAGGTTCGTTATTCCTCGTCTCCGGTCCTTCGGGAGTATCCATGAAATCCACCCCGCTTGTACCTGCTGCACTCATATCAGGAGTTTCAGCCAGGACGGGTGGTGCGGCTACTCGTTTCTTCTTTGTGTTTCCTTGTTCTTGAGACCTAGGAGTAGTGGTAGCTGAGCGAGATGGAGGGGTAGTGTGTCGTATATCTGCATTTGGATTATAATCTTCCCGGCGTGATAATATAGCTGCAGCAGGCTTGACGTTATGGGCAAGCGACTGGTGGAGTTGTGCAGCGGCTGGTGCGGGGCTAGTTGATGGAGATGAACCGACAGCGGCTGGCTTTTCGTTGGTGATGAGACCTTTGTCATTGACGAATTTCGACGAGCGGGAGTGATATGGATTGGGGTTGTAGTATTCGTCAATGATAGGGTGAACCATGACGGTTTGTTTGTGGATCGTTATGGTGGAGTTTGTGGGAACGGTTACCCAACTCTCTATTTTCCATATTAGTATTTGCAAAGCCCCGCACCTATGCTTTGGAAAGGAGGAACAGCTGGTGTGTGCGAAAAATGCTTAGAAATACGCGACCTCGCGAATACGCTGATGGGCGAGATGGAAGCATGCCACCGATGGAGCTACAGAAAGTTTGGCGAGCCAAGTCCCCTCGCGTAAATGTAGACGAGCAACACTCAAGGAACTGGCACCTCGCGTATCTGCCGACGTGCAACAATTCAGAATCGAGTCGCGCTGGCAAACGACTAGTGGTTGTCGTTGCTCGGTTCGATAAAGATGCGCTAAGAGTCCTTGCAAGACAATGGGACTGTCCACAGAATTGAGAGCGTCAAGTAACAAGGCTCGAGGACAGTGGGGCAAACACAGACACACTTGCGCCTGCTTTTGGAAACCCAATAAATATGTATGGACCGATTAAGCGTATAGAAAAGAACCATAATTACCTCTTTCAAAAGTCAAGGGCTCGCTTGCGACCAGAACGATATCAGCACCCTTGTCCCGACGATCCATTTGATATTCACCTTTCCTGCTTTTATCTTCCCAGGTGGTGCCGGACGAATAATATAAGCTCGCTGCCTCGTCGGTTTTGCTGCTAACATAACGAGTACAGACGACACTGTGCCCATCCGTAATCGCAAAATTAAGTAGACTTCGAATGTCGAGATCTTCTTCCACAATGACTCTCTCTGGAATAGCAGCGATGAAATCATTGATCTGCTCGATCGTATCGAGCATAGCATGACGCAAGACAGTAGGTCCAAATCCTTCTGGGGGAGGTGCGCTAGGATTGTGGCCCATCCGCTCGAGTGTATCAAGATAAAGAGCGAATGCCCACTCGCTGTCGGTACCACCTTGTACACCCAGATACCATTTATCTGCCAATCGTTCTCCTAGTCGTCGTTTGATATGTTTCCAACCACCTAATCCGCCATTATGCATCCACATCAAGCTACCATGTGAGAAAGGGTGGCAATTGTCGTCACTGAGAGAACCTTCCGTGGTAGCTCGTACATGTGCAAAGATCAGCGGTGAGGCAGTCTTCGAAGCTATGCGCTGGAGGTTGATACAGTTCCATGCTGGAGTGGTTGATGTAAATATGCATGGCTCGGGTCCAAGTTTCGGGTCTGTGTAATATCCAATGCCAAATCCATCTCCTGCGAATATGTGAGTCACTGGTATTTTGAGAAACCAACAAACCACTAACCATTGTGAGGCCTTCTCATATCCAAACGAAGACGAGAGTCGAAAGATTGATTGAGAATAGAATGGGTGGGCTCAAGAATGAGCTTCGATAACAGTATTTCATCCGAGCCTTTGTAGACCTACAATTGTAAGTATATGCAATTGCGAAAGGGGGGAGCACTGACGAGGAACCGACACATCTTGGGCGGCCTTATAAGCTTTACACTTGTGAGAAATTTGTTCGAAATCTGCCTTTTGGTACTTCTCCAAACTTATTAGACCTTAAGATAATCTATAGCTGAGTTGCAAGAGCTCGAGGTGGCGTTGTACTGGCTTCGATAGAGGAGGCTGAATAGAGCGAAGATCGATCGGTATGGCGCAATTCTCTTCAATATTGAGGTATGAACATTTTGTGTGATGGGTAATAAATTGATGTTCAACACCAAAAGAGAAAGTAGAAGTATTAAGATTATTAAAGTACTCAACGTATGCGAAATGAAATTGAATTTTGAAAAGAAGTAAACAAATCGTAGTAACTTGCTGTTTGATAAAGGAAGGCTAAGGCTGTCAAGAAGTTGGACCCTCACGACCCTTTACTTTAAGCCACTAAACATAAGGCTTAGGATTGAGATGCCACATGTCACTAGCCACATCCAATGCACGCCACTTCATTCGACGGCCTTTGTCCGAACACATGTGGGTAACTAATTGATCCGACATAATTTGAACAACAAAACAAGCAGCAAAGAGGGGTTTGGATGCTTCATGATTTTGCAGAACTTTGGAGGAGTGCTGCAACTTGACGTCTGCCCAAGATGAGTGGGAGGCTGTTATCAGCAAGGCTTTTGCCCCTGGCGCAAAGAGTTAACTCACCATCACCCCGTCTTTTCCATCATTACACCAGCTCCTCCGCCGGCGGTCTGTTACGGTCGGATTCTGCCGTCCGTATTGCCAGGAGAAGGATATGGCCGGCCGGTTACACACCTTTTTCAAATGCTGTAGCTGTTCGAAATGCATCCTTTGTTCGCATTCTACCTAAGCTCTTACTCAAATTCGCCAGAATTCCGGCACTCTTCGCAGGAGTGACAGTCGGTGGTCTTGCATATGTGCAATATCAGGCTACGCGTGAGCTATTCTACCTGTGATTCTTGATGGTATGAACACTGCTGATGGTTGCTATGTATAGAGGCAGGAAATTTTGTCGTAGATATCTTCAATCGGACCTCCGAAACCGTGACTGATGTTGCAGGAGGCTTATTTGGAGGAGCAAAAGATATCGCAAGCCAAACAAGGCGAGGATGGGAGAGTACAAAAGAGTCGGTCGAACTTCCGGAATGGTTCCAGAAGATATTACGAATTCATGAAGAAATCGGGGAGGGGCAGCAAGAAGGTAGTGGGGGTCAAGGTGGTCGGGGTCCAGGCGGCGAGCCACCGAAAGAAAGCCGACTAGGAGCTGCTGCCGTAGCAGGAAGTGCAGCAGCATATGGCTATGATCAGTACTCGGAGGATGATCCCCGGTCTAGCGAAGAGGCAGCTCGGGACGATCAAATGATGGTTTTGACTAAGAAAATGATTGAGATCCGAAGCATTCTTCAGACTGTAGGGCAATCGAATGCTTTGACTCTACCATCTATTGTCGTCATCGGATCACAATCTTCTGGCAAAAGCTCTGTGCTAGAAGCCATCGTTGGACATGAGTTCTTGCCGAAGGGGCTGAACATGGTCACACGACGACCTATTGAATTGACCCTTGTCAACACCCCCAACTCTCAAGCCGAGTATGGTGAATTTCCAGCTCTTGGACTGGGAAAGATCACGGATTTCACTCAAATTCAGCGAACCTTGACAGAGCTCAATCTTGCTGTTCCAGACTCGGAGTGCGTTTCTGATGATCCTATTCAGTTGACCATTTCCTCACCACACGTACCTGATCTGTCACTAATCGATTTACCCGGTTACATTCAAGTCACTGGTGCAAATCAGCCCACGGAGTTGAAGCAAAAGATTGCCGATTTGTGCGACAAATATATCCAACCTCCCAACGTTATCCTAGCCATTTCTGCCGCAGACGTGGATTTGGCTAACTCCGCAGCTCTACGAGCAAGTCGCAGGGTCGATCCCCGAGGGGAACGCACCATTGGTGTTGTGACCAAGATAGATCTTGTCGATCCAGAAAGAGGAGCTGCCATCCTCAATGATCGCAAATACCCCTTAAGACTCGGCTATGTCGGCGTAATTTCGCGAGCCCCACAACAATCACAAACTAGGTCGTTGTTCAAGGCAGGCAGTGGAAGCATTTCCGGTGCAATCGCCAAGAACGAATATGCTTTTTTCTCGTCACATCCTCAGGCGTATGGTCCAGAAAGTGGACTTAATGTTGGTACTATAACTTTAAGGAAGAAGCTCATGCACGTGCTTGAGCAAACGATGTCAGCAAGTCTTCAAACAACCAGTGACGCTATTCACCAAGAACTTGAGGAGGCTACTTATGAATTCAAAGTTCAGTACAACGATCGCCCACTCTCAGCAGAATCATACCTTGCCGAAAGTCTTGATGCGTTCAAGCATTCTTTCAAAGAATTCGCTGAAAAGTTTGGCCGACCTCAAGTTCGTGAAATGCTGAAGGAAGAACTTGACCAACGAGTTCTTGATCTTCTAGCCGCAAGGTACTGGAATAGGCCCATTCCTGACCTTTCCCCTGCACTTCCTGAGCCAAACTCGCTGGCTGAATTACCTACCGCCGACCCGGATTCTCTGTTCTGGCACCGCAAGCTCGATGCATCCACCTCTGCTCTTACCAAACTTGGTATTGGTCGTCTGGCAACACAAGTCGTGGCTAATGCTCTTCAATCCCACGTGGAACGACTTATTGACCAGTCAACCTTTGCTGCTCACCCATATGCCCGTCAAGCTATTATGGATGCAGCAGCTGGTATCCTCAACGAGAGATTTTATAGCACAAGTGACCAAGTTGAGAATTGCATCAAGCCATACAAGTTCGAAATTGATGTTGAGGACGGTGAATGGGCACGTGGTCGAGAAAATGTTACTGTTGTCTTGAAGAATGAGCTGAAAGCTTGTGAGGATGCTGTGAAGAATGTAGAGAAAGACGTCGGTGGAAGGAAGAAGCTGAGGGATGTAATGAGCTTTATCGATAAAGCTAGAAAGGGTGAGGTTATTGTTGATGGTGACGGTACCAGTGGTGCTGGAGGTTTCAGTTCTGCTTTATTGCAAAAAGGTATGCAGAAGACCTTGTTCTACATTACTTGAAGATGCTAACAATTTCAACAACCTAGGCCGCGAAGCAGTTTTCCTGCGCGATCGCTCCGCTCTTCTCAAACTCCGTCTTACCGCGCTCAAGTCCAACCAGTGTGCCAGTCTCAAGAACAAATACTACTGCCCGGAAGTATTCCTTGACGTCGTCTCAACCAAACTCACATCTACAGCTGTTCTCTTTCTCAACGTTGAACTACTCTCTGAGTTCTTCTATCAATTCCCACGAGAGCTTGACCAGCGACTAGGTCGCGGACTGAGCAAAGAGGAAGTCGAGAAGTTGGCAAGAGAGGACAAGAAGGTCGAGAGGCATCTCGAAGTTATCCGACGCAAAGAATTGTTAGAGTTGGTACTGGGAAAGATGGACGGATTGAGAGATTTGAGGGAATTGGATGGGGGTGCTGAGGGTGGTAGAAGGGGCTTGAGACCTAAGGGCAAGAATGGAAGGGAGGGGAAGAACGGTAGAGAGGGCAGGGAACGAGCTGAGGGGAGGAACGGCAATGGCAATGGCAACGGCGGGTGGAGTTTGTTTTAGATGGTCGTGGGCAAAAGGAACAATGAGATATGATTTGAATTGGTCGATAGGCGTTTTGGGATGAAGAGGTTGGGAGGGATCGATGTTAGCGATACAGACATCTTTTCTTGGCGGCGGATGAAATATCACTTTACTGCTCTACCTTTGATATATGATGAACGTAACGAGTTTCCTATATATTCTCAACCCGGGTGGTTCACCTAAATATGAGTGTGTCTCTTGTGATATGGTACATAATTCATATTTAAATATAAAGTTTAAAAAAAGGTCTTTTCCGGCCCTGCCCATCACACATTTACACATCCCAAGTGTCTGCTCCAGAATTATTTGCATCTCATCAATAATCATATGCATGGCACGAAAACGCCTTTACTTCGCCCTATGCCTGAATACAACCAGAATGCTATACCAGATACCTTGGGAAAACAAATCCCAGATCCACTGTAAAGTCATAAAAATACAACCAGTCCATCATTTCACATGCTTCAGAATATCATTTCCCATCAATAATCAATTGCGTGGTAACCTCCCACTTTACCCCACTACCCTTGCCGTATCCCTCTCCTAATCTGTTCCTAATCAATGTCCTAATTCTCTCCCTCAATTTCAGCAAGCTGCCTTCGTCTCCTCTAACCCTCAACTTCAAATTGGCCATGCACAGTCCATAGTGAACTTGCCAGAATCTGGCTTCCTCAACTGTTGATACCGACGGTTCGGACTCGATCTCTTTCACCACGTCTGAGACGCCAGCCCCAGAATAGGACATTAGGAGCATGAGACCCTGGGCGGTGGCTAGGCGCACTCCGAGAAGGAACATGGAGACAGCAATGACTGTGCAGAGAAGACGGTCTAGCCAAATATACATGGAAATGGTGAGGTGTGGAAGAAGTAGCATGATGGTGCTACAGCTGAGGGTTAGGAAATGTGATGGATTGGACAGCACGGAAGGGAGGAAAGAGATATAAGCGAAGCGCATAGCCTTTCCAATTCTCGCATGATTTTTAAGTCCAATTGCAGAAACTAATGTCGCAACAATCGACAGCACTGCAGCAGAATCCACCGACCCAGAGCTCACACGCTGATGAGAATGTGGATGATGCGGTGTGTGATCGCCCAGTCCCTCCAATACATGTTTAAGATTGTGCGAGATGAGATCGAAGCCCATGAACAGCAAGAAAACCGACATAGCAAAACCTGCCAGGACTTCTGCACGCTCGAGCCCGAATGGATGCCGAATCGAAGAGCGCTTCCACACCTCGAAGTTGCAGAGTACGTCGACAACAACGCAGATGGTTGCTGAGACAGCGTCGAAGAATATGAGATGCGAGAGGGCGGTCAAGGCTAATGAACCTTCGGCGCTGTAGAGAACATAGGCAGATATGAGCGCGTGGCAAAGACACCAGGCTATTCTTGTGGATTGCTCTTTCGACATGCTCTTCCATGCTTCTTTGAATGTAGGGATTGGTAGGGAGGCGGGAAGCGCAAGTGGTGCGCGAGGAGGTGGTTCGAGGAAGATTTGATGTTGTGTAGATACACTGCTGTGTTTATATCTGTGACCTCTACGCTGGCCAATGTTCTTGTCCTTCAGTTAGCTGACGTCTGTAAATTTGTGGAAAATTGCATACCGATTTGACGACTGGCGCATCTGTGATTGTCTGCGTCTGGAAATTGAAAGGATTGGCAGGACCTTTGGGAGGTGGAAGACTCATCATGCCGTCGGTACTAAAAGTTGGGCTTGAGAGGCCGCCAGCAGAAGTTGCGGAAGCCATTGTTCCAAACCAACTGGGAGGGAATGAAGGAGAGAGAGCGTTCGGATCAAAGGTATGCCCATCGTGCACGTTTTGTGGGTCACCACCTAGCACGCCTCTATTCGGATTGTCAAGAGGAGTGGGAGGAGTGGGAGTCCGAGGTGGTCGCGGTATAGGCAGGCTCGAAGCCATGGTTTGATACTTAATAATTTCTCGTTATCATGAGAAAATCGAATTCGTTAATTGGTCGCAATATTCGTTATATCATGTTGCATTACAGATATGCCACATTCGAAAAGCTTCGTCATTAATCATTGGGGGTTGAAATAATCATATTGATCTGCAATTTATCTCTATCCCTTTCAAGACGCGCGACCGGGGAAATGTCCCGCCGTTGTGTTATGTAAGCAATATTTTATATCCACCAGTGGATGCATTTACTCATTCAACACCATTAACCGAGAAATCTGTCCAA
>LNKV01000047.1:0-203249 GCA_001465935.1 Clarireedia homoeocarpa | reverse complement strand
GGGATTGATTATTGATATTATTTGGATGGCCGTCAACACGGCCGAAGGGATAAGTTGAGTTGTTAATAATGTGACGAGACTGCCAGTTAAGACACTGAATGACCTTAGAATTAACAACTACAGAGCTAAGAGGATCATAAGGGCCCGAAGGCTTATATACAGGAAGTGATCATGTGCTATATCACGTGTATGCTAATGTATGCTAATGCATGCCTGATGTCTGACTCACCCCCAGGGAGGTCATGTCCTTATGTAGCATCGTGATAATTCGGTCAGAATCATCACACCCTTAGCCTCTACTTTGAGATATGCTGTTTTGAGAAGTGCACACTGAATTCCAAACACTATTCAAACGTCTAGCTATATCACTCTTGTAAATAGTTGCACAAATCTCACATTGATCTAGTAGATTGAAAATATACTTGTTCAGAAATATCATACAAATTATAATTAAAACAATATCCCCAAGCTCCCAGATCTATCTATCCCTCTGCAACCCAGCTACAAATTTGTACAGTACACACCTACCCACCGACCGACCTACTTACTCACTTATCTCCCCCCTCTCAATCCTCCCTCTCCTCCATTCCTCATCGTAAGTCCTCCTCCTAAACCTCCCCGGCCTTCTTCCCTTCCCCTTCCCCTCCCGACTTCCACCCCCACTCCCATGCTGTCTCCCCCCCACTCCCCCCAATATCGCTCCCCCCAACGTGCCCAACCCAGGTAAAATCAAATCGCCAATCGCACCGCCGCCAAACGCGCCTAGGAATGTGTTGCGATCTTTATGGGTGTGCTTTTTGGCTCGCGTATGCCGCGATCTCGATCGTGAGTTGGAACGTAGTCTTAGATTCCGCGAGCGCGATCGAGTACGAGACGGCGACCTCGATGAAGAGGAAGAGCGCGAATAAGATCGTCCTCGTCCTCTACGCTGCCGCTGCGGCTGCGGCTGCGGGCTGTGGCGGTAAGAAGGGTAGTATTGTGGATCAGGCGGCTCGGAATAAGAACGGTGAGGACGGAGGTGCGCGCTGATATGTGGGTTTGGGGCGGGATGGGCGTAGGGCTGAGCGGGGTACGGATTGCGATTCGGATCTGGGTTGTGGTATGGCTGGGTTTGAAACGGGGGGTTGGGTATTAGATTGTGATTTGAAGATTCGGGTTGCTGTGTATACTGTGCATAATATGCTTGGTGAGGTGACTGTTGGCGCTGGCTATTGTAGGGATTTGGTTGTGGTGGGTATGAGTATTGATCGTGTTGTGGATTTTGATGGTATTGATTTGAGGGCGGGTTGGTGTTTGGTGGCGTGGCGGGGCAAGGTGGTACGCCCGGGTTGTAGTATTTTTGAGCTGCCATAACTTAATGTAGTCGATTGAATTATTAGAGATGATTATTGTATCGTATTTTCAAGAGAATAGACATTCATGTTGATATACATTTATGTTGATATATTATTCAACATCCCTCTCTTAATGTCTTGGATTCGACGTCACCTTACATAAACTACGTATCTAGATTTTTCTACACCTGAGCAGTACCACCTGGGCAGTACGTCACGAGACTTGAATGGAAGATAAATGCCGGACCCAAGAGCAAATGTGAGTCAAAATAGCCGTTCGTTCCGAGCTTCTTGAAGGATTTTCTAGAAACTGGGGAATATTGAGATGGATATGGGGCTTGGCTTTGGGTGATCCTTGGCAAATAGGCTGTCAGAAGACTTCAAACTCCTAGGCGGCGAAAAACGAGTGTTACCTATGATTTCACCGCACGTATCTGTTGAATCAAGAATATAAATATTGCATTCTTATACTATGGTTGTGGTTACATAAATGTTCTAGATGGCGCTTTCGATTGCTTTATATCAACGAAGAACAATTGGATACCTTTCTCTCAATGCCGGCCCGTATTTATAAGTTAAATAACAGTAAATAACAGCAGGTAGTTCTACTGGTACTAGCGCCAAAGCGATAAACCCTAGGAGAGAAATTCCCCAACCAAGTCCTAGCCTTGCATACATGCTAGGTCCGGCTAATGGGATAATTGCTCCAAACAAACATCTCATAGAAGTTAGACCGGCGATAGCAGAAGCAGCAAACGGCCCAGATATGTCGATGAAATACGTTTGGATAGGCACGAAAATTCCAATCATACCAAAGCTGAATGGTGCTAGACCGAGGATGGGAACGATCCAGTGCACATGTTCATCCGCCGACCAGCCATACCAGAAAAAGCTGATGGGAACAAAGAATGCGAATATCACAGAGCCGGCAAGGCGCATCTCCGGCGTGTAGACCCCGTTATTTGCTTTCGTTAGACGCACCACCGTGTAAAAGATTAATCAAGCAAAATCTAATCTAATCAGATCAGATCAGATAAAGGCAATCGTGTCTTTTGATTGCTATGTGCTAACGTTGCCGTAGTCTATGTCTGGCGGAGCATATCGATCTACGACCTTCACAAGCTTTGTCGTCGGTCTCTTCCTTGTTGCGACTACTTTTTGCATGGCGTAAGATTCATTGTGGCCCAGCTGTCCTAAATGATCAGCGGACGATATCACAGGCAGATGGAGGTATAATGAAAAAGCTTGAAGTGGTTAATATAGATCCTTTTTGGCGGTCAAAAGAAAATCTCTGGGCTGAGTAGAGGGAGCTGTGTGAGATTATAGGTGAACATGCAGCGCCAAGTGATCAGTTAGTTAGCTTACCAAATCTTCTAAAAGCAAAGTTGTGGCAAATCCTTGGTTAAAATCACCAAAAATCCATTCGATAGCCTATCACATTGTGAGACCTTTGACTGAGTGATCTCAGAGATTCAAAAAACTCATCACAAGGATGAGGAAAATTTCCAAAATAAGAATAATGTGCATTAAGTTTCCGGGATTAAAGCATGAATCGTATTCAACCTTTCCCACTTGTGCATATTGTATAAAAAAGCAGAGTGGGAAAAATTGCATCCTAATTGCATATGTAAGAGAGGATTAGGATGAACTGATATTACGCTTAGGAACACCCCTGACTCGCTACGCGACAATCATCCACCAAAAAGGAGTTATGGTGGGACTGTAAACTTTAAAATATCGGTTTAGAGTCATGTGTGGTTGCAGTTGTTCGTAATGAGTAAAAGTTATATGGCTTTAGTAGTTGTAACTTGTTGGACACTGCCAAAAGTTGATTGGTATTAACTTTGCATTGAGACAGGATTACTATTTTTACTCGGTCTCTGCTTCTGAGAGAAGCTGCTGTTTATACTGATGCTGCACGGGGCTGGGTTAATAGCTTAAGTGCTGCAGTTGAGAAGAGCAAAGAGTTGCTGCGTGAAATCTGAAGTTTGATTAGATCGATATCGAAATTCGTAAAATCGTTATTGTACTTTGGCAAAACGAACTTTGGTATATAAGATATTTATATTATGTATTTGGATGTAATCAGAAAGTCTTTTCTAGTTGTAAAACTTCCATATTTTCCAAAAACCGTTACTTAGAGCATTAGCACAAATATCCTCTGTTGATCAGATATATCAGCAAAAAATCTGGGGATTTGCTGTAGGTTTACTTGTAAGGACAGCTTTAGTTATTCTCCACCAAAGGAGCATAAGTAGGAATTATTTACTGGCCAAGAGATGAAATGAACAGTAACCTTAGTATACAAGAGTGATACCTCACCAACTGATTATCTAACGGGATCTTTTAAGGAATTCCACAGCTGTTGACGTATTCATACAAGTTTTAATCCTCTATCTAGTACTCCATCAAATATTTTTGATCCTCCATGCTCGGCCCTAGAAAGAAACATTCCAACTCGATAGTATGTTTCTGGATCTTGAGCTGGATGAATGATAAGACCCCATACATCTCTAACTCGGTTTCTATCTTCGCAAAGAGCGCAATCCCTAGACGCGCCAAAGTCGAGTCCAGAGTCTTGATAAAATGAGTCTTTGTATGTAGGCTTAGAAAACGCGTCATGCATTGTATCCAGGTACGAGTGTTGGTCTTCTGGTTCATGATAGCCTTCTGGCCACCATTGGTCTTCAATGCTCTTAGGATACTTTTGTGTCGCATATGAGCAACAACTTGATATAAGCAACAATTCCAAGCTGGCTCTTGTATCATCTTTAGCGCTGTCGGTCGCGTTGTCGCTGAAATCGGTATGGAGCTTTACGAAATATCCATTTAAAGTCTTGCTGAAGCTTCCATACACGCCTTTCTCTTTGTGAAAAACTGAGAAATGACTTGTTCTTCCGACGATTAATAGTGCAGCATCCTGGATCCGACCAAAGGGGTTTTTCCCGTCACTCGAAATGAATGCGGCTGAGAGCTCAAATTCACGCCGCAAGTGCGACTTCACGCGACAAGAATGGTCCCCAGGTGCAATAAATCTCAAGTTCCTTGCCCCGTAAGCCCAACTAGCCCAACTCCAAGAAGGTGCGATGGCATTGTTCTTGCTGTTTAACATTTGTATCATATCTTGAATTCTATCAAAATGATAAATACCGGTCCAAAGAAGGCCACAATGCAAATCTTCCTCCCATAGACCGGCGAGGTATTTGGAGTGCAGTCTCTTATGAAACAGAGAAGCAATCCCGGAAAGCCCAGGAAAAAGGTCGAGTGGATTTGTCCATTGACTTTGTGCGAGACTTTCCATAAGAATATACCAAAGCTGTGGTACGTGTCTTCCCCAATTTGAGATTAGATTGTCCGTTATAGTTCCTATCTGGATTCGATGATCTGATGGATCGTGTTTTGAAAATGGAGACAGACCAGAGGCTGTAAAAATCTGACCGTTTTCTGATATGATCGCATTTTTATAATCAAAGTGAACCATTTCAGATCCAAAATAAATTTTCTTGGTGGATAACCACTTCTCTTGAAGAACCCAACCTCTATTGTTCCATCTAGCCCGAGCGAGATCGCGAATGACGGGATGTACTGTGGAGAACACACCTGGGCGAACATTGCCAAGCGATTTTGTGCTGTCTGGTATATAACGGAGCTCATATGCTCCTCTTTCGTCTCCATTAGCACCATCTGAATATTCCATTTTGATTCTTCGGTACTTGGTGTTTGACCTGGTGAGGAATCCTTCCATACAAGATGAAGATGCAGCAGCACAGATTGTTATCCATGAGTGACGAAATATTTGCTCCATTTGGGCACTTTGTTCTTCCCAGTCGTTCTTATCATCTTGAAGAATACATAAAGCATCAATCCATACATATTGGATATTTAGGGCTCGACATACAACAACTGTGTCACACATAACAGGAGACATCTTAGATATTGGTATTCCATGCAGGAATTCATCTATAGTCTCTTTGGTAAGTTTTAACTGTAGTTGAGCATCTTCTGGCGAGCCCCAGCAGTAGCTCAAAGTTGCGTATTTGGTGATAGAGCCTGATACTGAGTGTTGCGCTGGCCCAGTGACGTCGGGGCAGGAAGTATGAATAAGTTTGGGGCAGTGGTCAGGATTAGGACCCAAATCTAAGAGCCTTCTTGGAGAGATAGTAGCTGATTTCATAATATACTCATCTTCTGATGTGTCAAAATCTCCAGCTAGTTTATGTCGAAGAAAGGCTAAGTTTTCGGGGGATAAGGGCTGTGCTTGTGGAAGTCGAAAAATCCCAAACTTAGAAATCAACCCGACTTAACGTCAAGTGTTAAAAGTGTATTCAGTCTATAAAATGAAAGACACTAGAAAATAGTGTATACGCACCATCGTTAGATCCGACTGAAAACTTCCATGGATTTTCAAAATTACCATGATGTGTCCACAACCTCACATTTACACTGCATAGTTGGCTATGCTTCCATACAAATTGAACCCAAACATGAGCCCATGAATATAATGGATCATCGTCAGGTTCATCTTCAGGTTCATCTTCAGGTTCATCTTCAGGTTCATCTTCAGGTTCATCTTCATCACTGCCTGACCATCGGAATTGAGGTTGACTTCTATCAGTCTCCGGTCCGTATACCAGAAGTTTCCAGAGGAAATTGCAGAACTCGCATCCATCTTGTGATCTTTCCTTCAGTACAGGAAACTCAGGTAGGCTATCACTGACACATAGATACGACCAGCGTTCACTAACACACATATTTTCTTCAACTTCAATATCCAGCTTTGGCGCTATATACAAACATTAGGCAAGTTATACGAAAGATATGAGCTCTCACACCTTTGACGCCCCAATCTATACGCTCAAGAACCCAGTTGCAATACTGGCAGACAGATGTAGACTCTGGGGCCAGTTTCATAATTGTTGGTAGCTGTAAATAATCGAAGAGATAAGCCTTAAGCTCCGAGATACTGGCAAGTGCGGATGTGAAATTGTGGTGTAGATCTCGTCGAATCCTGTTTTCCCAGCCCGGTTGTACCCACCCGCCAGCTCCCCAAGGTAGGCCGCCGTTCGGGTCCTGATTCGCTTCAGACATAAGCTCGGGGAAAATGTGTTGTGGATTGAGCGTCCTCAGGAGTGAAAACATTGCCTCTAGCACCTCAATTGTATCAATTAATTTATCTTTATCGATGTTAACCTTATTATCTGACTTAAAGTCTAAGATGAATGAGGTTGCCTCGGTTTGTAGCTCAATGAGCTGAGCCAGCTGAAATGGAGGTCTTCCGAACCTGGCGACAAGTTTTTCCATAATGATTAGGATGATAGTTGGCAAAGATGATTAAATATTTGTTATGAAAAAGAAGACAAGCAGAAAGATAGGTTCACAACAAGGCTTATTCGCGATTGGGAAAAATGAGAAAGAAGAACAATGTCAGAGGGTAAAAAGTGGAAGCCTAGCAACGAGGTTAATTGATCTGATGAAGTGAGGGAGTAATGATTGTTTACCAGGAAAGCGGGGTCGATGTTACGTCGTGTAACAGCTAGTATCATGTGGAAGCCGACACTAGGATGAGGTATTGTATATTGTGAGTAGTAAGTAGAGGATTGAATAGTTAAGTCTGGTAGTAATAACAAGTTATAACTTACTATTTGAGTTAAGTATAGAGCTCTATATACTAAAGAAATATATTCTATTTATAAAAAGCGACAGCGAGTTACCCTTCTAAGCAAGCTAGGAGCCTGAGGCGACCAGCGAATGCTCGTACAGTACTAGGGATATACTTTTGTCGGCTCAGGCCTTACTCAAACTCTCTGTTAGTGGTAGTAATAGGTGACACTCCGCTGGCTCTCCGAGGGCCACTGCCGTGGAGGCAGACTATTCGTACGCTACTGGGTTCGGGTTTAATTATAATTGATGGAGTCAGCATTTAAACCTCTGTAGCCTTAGCCCTAGCCTCAGGCCTTATTCAAACTCCCCGTTGATGGGGTCGGCATTTAAATCTTCGTATGTGCTTCACCGCCCAGAACAAAAAAAAAGGCATTTATATCCAATCATATACTCAGGATCGCGACATAGTCCGTGCGGGCAATATAAGAAGCAACCCTCAGAACAGGGTCACGTGCCCGCGAGAATATTATAGGCAGCAAGCTGCCAATAATCACCTCACTCCACCTTCTCTCATAATCTGATCTGGCGAATACCCCTCCTTCACATTCTTCAAATAATCATCAAACTTCCACGCCACACCAATAACGTGCTTCAAATGGCTGTACGAAAAGTTCTTTCCCTTATACTGGGCTAGCTGTCTGGCGGTCGTTATCGCGTTGCGGATCTCGCGGCCATTCATCTCCTTTTCTGCTAGGATTTCGATATGGTCGTATAGGTCGTCGAAGTCGACCTGTTGCTCGCCCAGGTCGCGGAGGCGGTTGATGAAGTTGCGCCAGATCTTGCGGCGTTGAGGGTTGGTGAGGTTTTCATAGTGGAGAGCGAGCTGGATGCGGGAGCGGAAGGCTTCGTCGAAGGTGCCGACACGGTTAGAGGTTAAGATGAGGATTCCTGCGGAGGCGGTTATCAGTATAAGTACAGGATGGAGGCTATATAGATGATCAGATTATATGGACCTTCATAGTACTCTAGGACCCTTAGAAAGACTTTGTCGTCTGTGTCAGCACGGAGCCAGGGGGTGTATAGGGCTGCAATATTTACCAGATACCAAAGCATTGCGTTCTAAGTCCGCCATACCACGCTCTTCTAAAAAAACGTCTGCTTCATCAAGGAGTACAACTTGAGGAATTAGCTGCGTGAAATTTAGTGGTAGAGAGTTAAAGGGCCTACCGCAGTCCCAAATTTTCCCAAGATGAAGGACTGACTCCAGGTACTAAATAGATCAGTGTACACCCTTAAAATATGAAACGCCTGCTCGCGTACATTCTCAACTTCCTCTGGCTTCGTTCCTATGTCTCCGCAAGTTACTCGATACAACGGCTTTTCCGCAAAATCTGCGACGCTGTGGTAAGAAGACGATTAATAAACTGCATGCTAGTCAGGGGCACGTAGGGCATACCCTTCTGTGTACACTGTTAATATATTATCTTTTATACTACTCTGTCAGAAGGTCTTACCTGCGGTGAAAGTCTTGCCAGTCCCAGGGCCACTGGTCCAGGTCAGCAATGAATATGAATAGAGGTAGAAGAAAGTTTTACCCATGCAACAAAATAATAAGACCATTTCCTTTCCCAGCAACCATATCTGTAGACTTCTCCGCTGCAAGCTGGCTTGTGACAAGTGCCTCAATCAACTCCTTTGTATCATCATCAACCACAAGGGTCTCAAACGCCTTCTTATTCCATGAAACATCACAGAGTCGGTCAACTTCTAAATCCACTAACATAGAATCGTTAGTCTTCAATCTTCAATTGAGTAGATCAATCAATTTCATACCCCACGTTTTCCGCCGAAGATCGTAGCCGGTAATTTTCGCTGGAAAGAGAAGCAACATGGGTCCCTCTGGAAAGGTATCATTCGCCATAACCTCGGGTGTTATGTCTTCGTCGGCTGGCTCACTCTCTCCAACAGTCTGGGCGGCCCAATCGTTGCCTTGTTTCTTCTTCCGAGTATACTGTTGGTAAGTAGATACATCAACCATGAATCTCTCGCCACTCTGTGCAAAGAAAGGATTAGCACCTGAGAAATATATTCCAAACTCCACGGTGACTGAGATAAACCTACAGAGGTACTCGAATCGTTGGGCATATCTGAAACATAAGAAACCATTCGCTTGCGTCTGCAACTCCAGAAGATTCTGCCTCTATTCTGCAGAGTCTGTTGCATTTTTGCGCTAGCATACTTCAATGGAAACATGTTCAGATCTGAGATACGCACTTTGTCATCGGGCCGAGTCACGGAGGTCTTGATCTCAACAACATTGTTCTTCTTCTTGAACTTTCCATCAAAGACCCAGGACCATGTCTCCACATGCCATAAAACGCTTGAAGACCTGTTCGATTCGGCGATAGTGTCTAATTTGCCAACCTTTTCGATAGCGCGGAGCGTCTCCAAAACTTTCGAGGTCTCTGGTTGCTCTTTTGCCCACGATTTTGTCATATGTGCAGAGAGAACGCCATTTGTATTGGAGACGAGCACGTCCCCGGCTTTGACAAGATACTTCATCGACTCTGCCGTGACGAATCCTTCTGAAAGCTGGGTGTCAATTTTCTTGTACTCGCTTCCTCGATTAGCTTCGATCCATAAACTGAGCATCTCGACAAGGTTGCGATTGTTCTCGGAAAGCGTGGGCAGAATGGGGTCCAAATAGGCTCTGCAGTAGTACCAGAACAGAAATGGGCTCTTAAGTTCGCGCGCAAAGTCAAAGTCTGGGAATTGCAAAGCAAAGTCTGGGATACGCTTGGTGAACATTCTCAAAGCTTCTTTCATCTCCTGCGAGACCAGTTTGAGGGATTCCGAAGTAGGCCGCGGAAGTGGAATGGTATCGCTTCGGTCAAGTTCCTCGGCCGATAATGAATTAATCTTATCATAGCCTTTGTAGACGATAAAGGCTATGTCTTCGTGACGTCTAAGATAGGAGGATAAATCGAGTAGAGGGAGATTTCCGGTCAAGATCATACGACCTGAGTCGGGACGTATCCATGAAGGCTCTGCAAGGTAGGTGGAGTCGGAAAAGCGGTATAGAGTCTCCCATCTTTGTGCTGTCGGGATTGGAGGAGTGGGAGATTCCTCTTGTAATTTCGCCTCTTGTACTTTCGCCTCTAGCAAATTTCTCCTGGAAGTGATGAGTTCCCTGTTCTCTTTCTGGAGAGCTTCTATCATCTTGATCATTTTCCTCATTGTCTTGTCCTCCGATTCTAGATCTTTTATATCAATTTTGTCTACTAGCTTGCCTACTTCTGGTTTTATTTGTTCGTCGTAATTAGACTCTTCAGTCGTCATCGTATTACTTCCCTCATAAAAGGACTTGGGAATCAATTTTTCGATATCCATCGATGAGGGGCTCCTCATTAAACGAAACGAGCCAGAAGAAACTCGGCCAACTTCTCCTGAGTAATTTGTAACCTCTGACAAACCTTCCGTTGAATCATTCATGAGATTTAGCAGGCCAGTGTCTGGAAGTCGTGTGTTGACGTCTGAAGATGGAAAATGGTTATCCATATAATCTACTGTACGGTTCCGTCTCGCGTTTTCACCATCCCAATCCCAGTCATCAATTCCAGCTCTCCAATCCACAGGCCTTCCCGTCTGCACGCACAAAATTGTCAGTTTCAATTTAAAATTTAAGGACTTCCAAGAGTTTTTGTCCTACCGCTGTTTGCTGGATCTGGTCCTTCTCTGGATCTGTTTCCCGAGTCTGGTTTTTCTCTAGGAGTCGTGGTATTTCACTTTGCTGCTCCTCTTGGGTTGAAAGCTTGTCTTCTTCTCTGAATTCTAGGGCAAACTGCAAACGGTAACTTGGTATAAGAGCAAGTAGTCGTCTCTCCTCGAAGTTGCTTGTCGCGGTCTGGTCCTTGAAAATCGTAAAATTTGTTGAGATTTTCTCTTCGTCGGTGCGCTTTCGCAAAATACTCTTGCTACTAACGTCAGTTGGAGCCCGACTCATGGAAATTGTATATAGAGGGATCGGAATTGATAGCTCCCACCGCAGCTGAATAGGGTGGTAGATATAGTTGACATACGGAGGTGCATACTATAAGTTGTGTCTCACCGCCTTTGGGGCAGTGCACTGAAATCATAGAGAGCAAACGATTGATTGGCATCAGAATTTTCTGCCGGCAAAATGCGGAGAAATATGACAGGTGCCACGAATCTCCGGCAGGGTTCATGTTCGGCTCGGGGGCGGAGCGCCTCAGCCCTGGCCTCAGCCACCCCCGCTCCGCCCGATAGCTGTCTCTGCCACACAACAAGGTCACGCATCGCGGCAGATATCTAGAATCCTCAAATCGGTATATAAAATTGGTTGACCTGTGCGGGCAAAGTCGTTTTCCTTCTCCATGGCCACAAAATACATATGCTTAACCACTAATTGATCCGGAATCGCGTGAAACATCTCGGTATGGAAGCATCCAGCAAATGGTATCTTGCCGAAGAGCGCAAGCCGTAAGTTGAACATTTGGGCCTCCTAAAGTCCACATAAAATTCTACTGAACTTCTGAACGACCTGCTGACCTCTAGAGAACTAGAAGTGTGGACCTGGCACAGCAGGCATATCTGAAAGCTGTCGAAGTATTTGGATCAACGCTAACCCAGGATCAAAGTAAAAGAGACGAGGTACAAGCTTGTACAAGCTTTCACGAAATCCAACGTGAAATTTTGAATGCTAAGATTCGTTACGAAAATCAAAAAAAGGCTACAAAGGCTCGGAAATGGCTTTCGGCACTTATGTCGCGCCTACACCACTATGGCAATATCATGGACGTTCTCGTGCAGCATCACCCTGAATATGTATCGTTGGCATGGGGTGCGATGAAGTTCTTTATTGTGGTAAGTCCTTGAAATACACATGTACAAGCCAGATCATCCGAAGTAACGCATGTCAGGCATTTGTGAATCATGAGAACTTGCTGGCATCGATTTGCAATGAACTTAGTCAAATAGGCGACGCCCTTCCGCGTATCAAACTGGCCTCTGTTCTTTTCCCGACACGAAGAATGGAATCGGCTATTACTGAGCTCTACTCGTACATCATACAATACATGATTCGATCAAAACGATTCTACGAAGAGAGCAAAATATACCACGCTCTACACTCCATCACGAGGCCTGTTGAGCTCCGCTTCGCAGATCTGCTGGAAAAAATCGAGAGGTGCTCTCAAAATGTGAGCGATCTTGCGGTTGCTGGTGCGCAAGCAGAGCAGAGAGACATTCATCTCGAGCTAAGAGAGCTGAGGGAGCTCATCGTCGGTAGGTCACATCACTGTCTTCTGACCATACGCCTTAATAACCTCTCCAATTCCCCTAGGTTATCAAGCTCTCAATTCAAGTAGGCATCTCGATACAAATCGGCGCTTGTCAGACTTACAAATCTCTGAAATTCTAAGATTTGTTTCTGACGTGCCATACTACGATCCTGAGAAGACAATTCGCTACTCGCAATTCATGCGTAACAACCGCAAGAACTTGAGAACTGCAACAGGGATAAAGCCGTTCTGGCTCACGCCGAAAGTTAAAAACTGGGGCTCCGAGCGCAAAAGCTCCCTGATTGCAATAAAGGGCACTTTTCAGAGTCGTCTGGAAATGAGAGATTTCTGCGCCGATCTTATCACCATGGTCCAGGAAGCAAAATTACCTGTGATATGGGCATTAAAGGTCAATAATCAGCAGGGCGACTCAGTATTGGAAGCTCCGTCGACTATCGATCTCTTGAAGCATTTGACGGCACAAGCGCTGCGTCTGAATGGTAACCTACACACCGAAAGTGATATCAGCATGACTTGTAGGGGCTTCAAGACCGCCGCCACTGAAGATACGTGGTTTGACCTCCTGGAATCTGTGCTTGCGAGTCTGGCCCTCGTCTACATTGTCGTTGACATCGAATCTCTCAGTCAAGTTTATGCTAACGCTGCTGGAAAGCAATCTCTACCGGTGATGTTCTTTCATATGCTAGAAAAGCTCGCAGATCGCGGCCTGAAAAATATAATCAAAGTTTGTCTCGTGAGTTATGGCTCCAGGATGTTTTCAACTCTTTCGTATTCCGAGATCAAGCATTTGGTAATACCTGTGAGGAGGAATGTATATGGTAGGGTTAAGCACAGAAAGAAAAACATGATAGTATCGAGAAATATTGTGACGACTCGTACCGACTGCACCTGAGTCGTACACGTAGTTGCATATGTAGCTGCATATAGCCAGCCCGGAAGTCACTTCACTAAGGGCATCGCTAAGCTTAGCCCCAGGGCCTGTGGTTCTATATAAGGCCTCTCTTCTTCTTCCTGTATATAGTTTTAGTTCGGTAGTTCAATATTCTAAGGTCTTTCAGCACTTTCATTAGTGGTCTCGTCATAGCCTCAGGCCTTACTCAAACTCCCTGTTAGTGGGTGACGCTCCGCTGGCTCTCCGAGGGCCCCTGCCGTGAAGGCAGACTATTCGTACGCTGCTGGGTTCAGGTTTAATTGAGCATTTAAACCTTTAGCTATGCCCTCAGCCATGCCCTTGGCCATGCTATACCCTTCGCTATGCCCTTCGCCATGCCCTTCAATCATAACACGTTTTCATATTGGGAAAATTCATCGATTGTCAATATATTATTTGACGTAAGTTCTATCATTTGATTGAAGACAGGGAGACTTTCTGGTAATCTTAGCTCCTAGGTGAAAACTTTGAAGGTCACTCGATCAGTAATAAACAAAGTCCTAAGGATCAGCAACGAATTACAGAATTTGAAGCGCTTGTTTGGTTAACCAAGCGATCCCATGGGATCGTTAAGTATTGTCTTTAATACAAAGAGAGGAAATAGCCTAATAGTCACAATACTGTACGATTATTCGATCTGACGGTTATATAGTTCATATCACTTTCCAAACTCTTCTGACCAAGATAAAGTTGGCATGAAAGATTGAAGGTTTGAGGGAGAGATAAATATTCGATGTAAAGTGAAAAGATGAGGGGTAGTAGGAAGGAGTAGCAGGAGACGATGAGGGTGCGGTAGAAAGGAATAATGTAGTGCGATGGTGGGATGTAGCTTGTCGACGCAGACATATTGCTATACGCCTTTTCTCGATCATTGGTGACAAAGCGTGCATATTCCCAATGGCCACTTCTCGCCTCTCTAGCGTGCCAATGGAATCTTCCCTTTGTAGAAATGAAACTGCGCAGTTTCAAGTGATCATATATCCACTCTGGCGCCAATACACTATCGTGTTGAAAGTAGGATATTGAGTTGGTGATCCTTCCAAGCTCAATGTAAGATCTATTCTTCTGACATAACCATAGCCCAGAATCTTTTTGATGCACCGGATATTCGATACCACTACTAAGTTTTTCAGTGGAAAACAGAGTAAGCACAAAGGACCGTATATAAGGCCAACTGCATCTATTCGAACAATAGGGTATCTTTGACCCCACGCTGGGCTGGGCTGGACCAATCTCCCGAATATGGGAGCTTCTCTAATGGCGCGAGAAGGGAACATAATGATCTGCAATGGCGCAATTGAATCGGTAACAAGGAAGCGAACAGGGGGATGCGCGAGGTATAAGAGCTGCAAGCTCGGGGCGGCGGAAACGGTGGAGGTGAGTCCATTCCTTGTCCTCGAATTACAAACGGATCCCGGTCAAACTAGCCTCGAACGCGCTGGTGAATGTGGATTTTTATTTGGTTTTTTTGTGACCCGATAATTACAACTGGAAGAACGAAAACTTGATTTATGGGGGACTGGACCTGAAACGTAGAAATAGTAATTAGTGTATGAAGTGTATGTCAACAAAATGTCGAGATCCAAGCAAACTCTATTGTAACTCACATGCAGCAATCTCACTCTTTCCCTTCTCATTTAATGCACAAAACGTAGTTTTTGATGTACCATGAGATCGAGTTGTTATAGTGAAAGGCGAGGCTGTGCGAGATCGATAGCGATATTGCGAATTGATTGCCGCATTTGGTGATTCTTGAATAGGTATTGGGTTTCGAGGTTGCCGGATTTGAACGTTTGGATTCGGCTCTATGTCTGGATTGGATAAACCGAACGAAGTTGTTGGAGATAGTGAAGGTAGACTTGCACTAGGGCTTGGTGTAAGTAGGCCGGTAGTATTGTCATAATTTTCGCTGGCCTCGCGAGCTAGACTGAGAATAGCTTCAATGTCCATATATTCTGTAGTTTCTGCCAATTTTCGGAAATGCTCTTCCAGGGAAGCATCTAAAAGTGGTATAGGCTTAGATTGTTCGACGTGTATTTCATCTTCACAGATACGATATTCATTTCCAGATTTGTCGATGTGCTGAATCATATCGGAGTCGAAGAGGTCGTTGTCTTGAGCTGGTACATTTCGTCGTAATATTGATTCATCTACCATTGCGATCGATTCCCTGTGTGCAAATCCTCAACAATAAACTCACAATACTAATAATCTCTGACTATTATCCCTACAACATCCATCACCCCCAAGCCCCCTCTAAATCCACCACCCCCATCCCATCCCAACTCAGCAAATCATCTCCTAACTGCCACATCTCAATCCTATCCCCTCCCGTCCCGTTATTCGTAACTGCAAAAGCCGCGCCCGTATCCGTCACCGTAACACCTTTAAAAACCCTCTTACTCCCCACACTTGAATTACTCATCTCCGCCGGATGTAGATCCACCCCAATCCATGTCCCCGCTTCCCCTCCAAAAAGATCCACTCTCACCCCCTGACCGCATATCGTAAGAATCACCTGCCAAGCCTGATTTCCATTTCCCACTACCCGATGTGTGGAGCCCGTTGCAATGGGTGTTAGAGCGGGGTAAGGAGGGGAGGAGATACTGAGCCAGTGGCTTGTAGCTGACCAACCAGTTCCTAGAATACTGTGTTAGCATTCGTGATGCCCTGGTCGGAAATGCCAACATGTGGGACTTTATCGATATATCGTTTATTATACCAGTATCCACAACAATAAGCGCGGAAAAAAGTAAACTAACAAAAAATAGAACACCATT
The DNA here is from genome assembly GCA_001465935.1 of Clarireedia homoeocarpa. Classification (NCBI taxonomy): domain Eukaryota; kingdom Fungi; phylum Ascomycota; class Leotiomycetes; order Helotiales; family Rutstroemiaceae; genus Clarireedia; species Clarireedia homoeocarpa. The sequence continues at coordinate 187,282 of LNKV01000047.1, read as the reverse complement.
TACCTACCCGGATACCAGTCCTGCGCCGTAATATTCACCCCCTCCCACTCCCAAAACAAACTCGCCCGATTATTCGCCTTATTCGTCTTATTCTGCAACGCGAGTCCCGTTCCCAATTGCACGCCATATACATCATATGTATCCCAGCTCTCGCTTTCATCTTCTGTACTGGTACTCACACTTGCAAGGTTACTTGTCTGATTACTCATGCGAATATTTCCAAGAGAGTTTTGATAGGCGACTAGGATGTTGTATTCGCATTCTGGGCAGGGGTTGTATAGGGCGGCGAGACGGGTCGCGGGATACACGCTGATGTTTTGGAGGGAGAGGGAGCCCGGTGTCCAGGATTCATTGGGGTAATGGGGACTGCTGATGGAATGAAGTAGGTTGTCGGGCCCTATGTAGACGAGGGTGATTTCCTGGATGTGTGTGAGTAAGTGTATTTTGATCCTAGGAAAGGTAAACGAAGGAGTATTTCTTTACCATTGGTTCTAAACCCGGTTTCGTCACCGCAGCTGCGATGGCTGACCCATTGTTCGCGGTATAATTTAGCTTATTGGTTGTCCACGTGGAGGTAGTGGATGAACTAGGATTTGAAATCATTGCCTCTATTAATTGGCCGGAATTATCTTGATAATAAAGTCGAGTTGTGTTCAAAGAGTTCAAGGTATAGGAGATTGCAGCAATATTTCGAATTGTGGTGGCGGTTTGGGTTACAATCGCGGTGCTTGAGGTTGTGGAAGATGCGGTTGCGAGTGAGAGAGCTGCCGTCGAAGTGTTTTCGCTAACGGGACTGGAAGTATATGTGGAGGAGGTGGAGGAGGAGGAAGAAGAAGAAGAAGAAGAAGAGGATGTATGTGTTTTGGGCTTTATTAGGACTCCCAATACAGAAGAAAGAATGATCAACAAAATAGCCATCATGACTCCCCCAATGATCAACCATCTTTGTTGTTTAGACAGCCCGACGACACTCCATTTCTTCCTTTCTAGTGGGACTTGCTCATTTGACATCAACTCTGCCTTTTGAGTGGACCCTAATATGTCACCATTGAACTCCGCAATTTCCAGTTCATAATGTTGAACCGCTACAATCTTCCCAGCCTCAGCTGTGACTTGTTTTCCCGGATCGGAGACCCTGATCTCGCAAGGAACAACTTCGAGATCGCTATGGAGCAAACTATTGCTAGTCATTGTGTAGAGAAACGGAAAAGTATGAAAGAACAATACCCAACCTATACAACTTGTACTAGTTTTAAGAAATTAGCGGAATGTGGCATTATACCTTGAGCACAGCAATAGTTACGAAATTAAATCGGTACTTTGAGCGCGTGCAGTGCATAAACAGGAAGAAAATTCGTGAAATTAATTGAGGCAAAGCTTCAAAATGTAACTACACCAATATTTGCGATGTTGCGATTGGTTTGCTGATCCAAATATTCTCCACGACTTGTGCGACACGAATAAAATCATAGTGCTGGGAAATAGCATTTGGGATATAGTCTGAAGGATTGTACATCACATTGTGAAATTAAGGGAAGTGGAAGTGTGAAGGAAATTTTCTTTCAGTTATCGTATATTGTTTCAGTGTGGGTTGCAGTCTCGAATAGCCGACAGCAATGGAAGGGGCTTACTGCCTCTCTGTAAATCAGCCTTATCCGCAATACTATCCTCCTCACCACAACGATCGCCACCCGCAGCGGAGAGGACGATCGTATTCTCGCTCCTCATCGACGTCCACATCGCGTTCACTATCCCGTACTCGGCCGTGGAATATACGTTCACGGTCGCGATCGCGCCATGCGCGGAAAAAGCACAGCCACAAAGATCGAAACACTTCTTTGGGAGCGTTTGGTGGGGGTGCGATCGGGGATTTGATTCTACCTGGCTTGGGTACGTGGGGGGGAGCGATACTGGGGGGAGTAGGCGGGCGACACGGGAGTAAGAATTGGGATGGGAAGGGAAATACGGGAAGGAGTAGGAGCGAGAGGAGGCCGGGGAGATTTACGAGAACTTATGAGGAAGAATGGAGAAGGGGAGATAAGTGAGTAGATACTAATTTATTAATGTTTACGTGTATTTATTTTTATTTTTATATTAAATTAATCTTAATTCATTTGGAAACTACTACAACATTTTTGTACTTTTCTATTCTACTAATATAGCAAGATCATTTGAAAGATCCGCAAGATTAGTTACAATGGTAATATAGCTAGACGCTTGAATGGTCATGGGAATCAGTACACTTCTCAACTGATATTTCTCCCGATCCATCCTTCGGAGCTGTTTCCCGCAAAGTTCTAAAACTAGAAGGCTCACGTCGGAAAGACGAAAGTTAAAAACTAGAGGTCCAAAGTAAGATGCCTTTACAGAATTCGAGAAGGCGCGGTGGTTGATGATGTTTTAGAACTTGCGCGACCGCGGGCATGCAGCTGCAGATGATAGCAGTGTTGGTTTCTATCGTGCTAAAGAGTGTGGGGTAAGAGGTTAGAATAGTGATTAGGGGGCCATTAGGGGGTGTAAGCGAGCTAGGGAAACAAGGAACATAATGCGGGACAGAGGATTAGAATTGCGGAGGAGAGGGAGGAGAGATCAGAATAAGTTAGTACTTACATCATAACTGTAAGAATACCATTATACCAACCCTCATCCTCCTGAATCATCAACATGATCCTTGACCAAAGACTAACAACACTAACCACAAACGCGCTGAGCAACATCAGCAAACATATTCGCAATGTTAATATCTCAAAGCCAGGGAAATCAGGAACGGGAAGGAGGAATTACATGAAACCCAACATAAAAATCGACAAGACGCCTAGCTTTCTACCGCGGCTCATTTTAAGTCTCCATACCACAGGAATCGGGAAACAGAGCAGATAAAGATCGACGATGCCATTCCACGTGCCGAGCAGAATCGAGTACGGTTCTTCGTAGGTGCAGGTGACGCCAAGCGATATATCGGTCCAGAGTTGGCCGGGGCGCGGGATGCAGAAATACATTTCAAGCGGAATAACGACCTAGTAGATAATGAAGGAGATGCTGATACCGATGTAGATCAGCATGTTCATATAGCGGTTGGGGCTGAAGATGCGCTTGTAGAGGAGGAATACTGAGAGCTATAGATACGGAAGAGTGATTAGAAAGGTGGCTTGTTTATAGATGGGTGAAAATTGGGAGTGAAGGGGTAGTTACTTTGGCAAAAAACATTTAGATATTGGCGGTTATATCATGAAGTACCGCCCTTTATACTGTTAGTTGTGTCCTGGATATTCTTCGTTGGTATATATGTGTTATGAAGAGAGCCCTACGATAAAGCGACCTGAGTAGTGTATACTGAGACAGGAACATCGTAGTAATGTGTCAAGAGCGGCGTTTCTATATAGCTTTAGCTTCACTTTGAAGCTGCAGAGGAAAGACTCAATACAAACCCATGACACCAAAAATCACCACCGATATAGCGATAATCTGACAGGGAGAAATTATTGATATGATATCAAACCATCATAGTGTAGACAGATACCATAGCTAGGAAACATGACCCTGCATTTTCACTACTTATCAGCAATCCTTTCTCTTTTCTTCTTCCCGAGGAATGCATATTAAAGAACTTGAAAATAGATCTTTTAACAGTCTACTAAAACAGAGAAACACACAGTCATCCATCCCCCAGCTTCGCGAGATCCATAGCTTGGAATAAGCACGCGCGAGGAAGAATGAAGTCGAGAGAATCAGAAATACAATGCCGGTTATCAATATAGTGGATGCGAGAGATAGCGGGTCGATGAGATTCGGCGTTACGCCTAGGGGTGGAGGGATGAGGGGAATTTTAGAATATTCTATCTGTGCAGAGTCCATTCTTGAGGAGAAGATTTATGAAAGAGAAGGTAGATATTGACGAACTGAGAATGGAAAATGCAAGAGAGAAATGAGGGAGAAGATGAGATCTATTTGAGTAGATTCTATGAAGCAGTAGAAGGAAGTAATGATGAGTATATAAGGGGGGACTGAATAAGATATGGTATTTAGTGGGTCTTGCAGCGCATATCAAAGAACATCAACGGAGGAAGAAAACCAGAAAGCCTTGTGTGATCATCTATCGGGGAAGTGCTTTATCCGGTAAATGGATGGCCTGGTTCATACAGTAATACTGTAATAGGAGTACTGAGGCAAGCTCAACTCATTCACAGAGCTCTATCATCTTCGATCTTGTGATGATTACGCCTCATAAATACAGCTTTATATTACCTTGCAGTAATTGTCTACTCCTGAGATACTCTATTTGACAGCTGACTCGCTACACATAGTAGAACTTTTATGCAGTATTACCAGTACTGCGGTGAGCTCAATTCACTCACAGATCTCTATCATCTTCGATTTGTGATAGTTGTGCCTCACAAGTACAGCTATAGGCTTGTAGTGATTGTTTATCCGGGGAATACTCTACTTGCGACAACCTTAGTTGCACCCCAAAAGTGCAGCTACAGAAATTTGTAGTAGGGTCCCAATTCAGACCCTAACTCTGTCGAGGTTGTCCTCAAGAGGGAGATGACTGGGGAAAAATTAGTCGCATCAATACAACCCCAACTGCATATATGAAACCGAAGTACAATTGGACACCGTAATCTCATGAAAAAGTTAGACGACGGACATTGACGAGTCTAGGTTACTTTGCAGTAAGTAATCTGAAGATCCGGATATATTTATTACAACCTGTTATATATCAAGTTCACATATACGGCCATACGGACTATTCGTCATAATAGCCTTGGCTTACTGCAAAGTTTGGCCGTGCTTATTTTTCATGATGAAACGAGTAGATTTATCGATAGTAGGCTAATTTGCGTTTGCCATAGTATATTACTGAGGGGGAGGCACGGATTTTTCATCGGAGTAAAGATCAGGAGAAATGCAAAACGTCATAGAAACGGCTCAAAAAATGTCCTGTGAGTAATACGTCACGGTTGTGGCGTAGCAGCAGCCCCTTTGAAGTGTATGCGCAGGTGTGTCGTGTCTAATTGCCATCTTATAGCTTCCCGTAGATATAATATCTTTCACAGAACAACTGGGTATGATCTCAATTCTTCAAAGTATACTATTCAAGTTGCCTTGCCAGCCACCATGATTACAACATATATTTCAGGAGCTGATATTTCGTCCTAGGTTTAGAACGATACATTTACTCTCACCTCATTACTACTCATCTTAACCATCTCTACTTGTACAAAGTACTTGATCACATCATTCATATTCCACTAGCGTCTCAAGGCCAAGCAATATGGTTTCAGTCCTCCCACACTCCCGTATTGGTTTCCCGGCATTGGTCATGCCATTTCTCTCTGGTAGGGATTAGAAGATATCCTTAATTTTGCAAAGTAGTTAAAAACATAGCCCCATGTAATTTTATTCCTGTTACTTAACTATAGTCAAGATTGCATTCCATAAATCATCCATAGCAACTAACGTCTAGCCAGCACGCACTACCCCAACGACCTCCTCCGCATTAAATTTTTCTCTACATCAGCCTACATTATCAGCGGTAGTCCCAACATAAGGGAACTCTGGAGAAACTCGCGCTTCACTACGACCCATTCTTATCGCGAGTTCTCCTCCTCCCCTATTTGCCCTCCCCCCCTCGGCCACATCCGTATGCCTTCAAGATGAATCCGGAATCCGCATTCACCCACTCCCAGGCTTCAACATACTCCCAGAGAATCGAATCAACTACCACAGTGTGCATTTCATCTCCATGCTTTGCCTCGGCCCCAGCATGCATGCGCTTAAAGAGCGGTTTCGTAAGAATCTCTACCAGCATTTTCTGTCCTTTCAAACGTCGAGGACGGAGATGAAGACCGGGATAAAGATGGAAATGAAAGAGTGGCAACACATGCCTGACCTCTACACATTCCTCTTCGAAGCCCTCTTCCACTCTATCATCACCGCGCTTTGTGGCAGCAGCTTCTTTGCCCTGAACCCCGACTTCTGGCACGACTTCATGCGTATGGATAAAGGGCGATCGGCGATGGCGAAATTATATCCGCGGTGGATGCTCTCTGGTGTATATCGCTCGCGAGACCGGTGCCTGGAGAGCGTGAGACGGTGGCAGGATTATATACTTGCTCATGGCCCAGAGGACAATTGTAGGCCGGAGGATTGGGATGATGTGTATGGTTCGGGGATCTTTCGTTATCGGCACAAAGTGTGGGTGGAGATGGAGGGCTTTAAGGAAGACCAAGATGCGAGGGTTTCGGAAGATTTTGCTCTGATTTATACGTAAGTGAGTTGAGTTTAGCTAAGTTGGCTTAAGAAGCTGCTTTCCGGCGCTTCTTCTCTTTTAACCTCTACCCAATTATCTATGCTGATAATAACACCACATCAACGGCAACAATCATCGCCGCATCATTCTGGACTATTGCCGAAATATTCGCCGACCCCTCGCTCCTCTCTTTCATTCGCACTGAGATTGCCACGTGCAGCAGCGACATCCCATCTCTCGATATCGAAACCCTCATCCAAAAGCCCCTTATCCAATCTGTCTATGCAGAAACCCTCCGTCTCAAAGCTTCCACATTACTCCTCCGCTATCCAACTCAAGAGCAAGGTGGATTGAACCTAAATGGCAGGGTATATCCTAAAGACTCCCGAATTTTCGTATCGAACTACCACGCCCACAGAGACGAACAGGTTTGGAATTCTGGCTCTACAGATGATCCACACCCAGTGGACACTTTCTGGGCGGAGCGTTTTCTAGTTTATCCGAATATGCCATTCTCCGGCCCCCACAAACCGCAGCTTGACATTTCTTCATCATTGACAAATCAACCTAAGCATATATATCACGAAAGCTACATCAATAGAGGAGAGCCCCGATTCTCGCCTGACCATGTTAAAGACGCGTACTTCCTATACGGCGGTGGAAGTCGCCCTTGCACCAGGCAAAAGCTCGCAAAGAGAGAAATTATCTCATTTTTAGCTACTGTCTGTAAAATGCTGGATATTGAGCTTGACAACCCCACTGTTCCTGATGTAAATATGGCTGGCTTCGGTTTTGCCATACTTGCACCGAAGCAAGCAACGCCATTTAGGTTCAGATTTAGAGATGTATAGGATGAAGGAGAAAGCGGTAGAAATTAACAACAAACTTTGAAGGTAAACGATTAGGTAGATTCAAGATTCAAAATATAAATACATAGGAAATTAGTGTATATCCTCCTAATATGCCCCGAAACCTTCTCAGGCAAAAATAGGTATAGAAATGCAAGTCTACTACAATTTCTTCGTATCAGTCCATTCCATCCTGGCCATCTACAGATATCTCAGCAGGTTTAGGAAGGGTCAAAAGGAGAAACTCGCCAACGATCGGAAGTTGTGAGGTCTTCTTCGCCTTCGGCATTTGGCGAGCCACCTTGCCTTTCACCGTAGTAAAATGCCTCTTCTCGACTCGAAAGTATTTATAGTTTGTTACTGTGATAGTCTGAACGAATTCAAGCAGTTATTGTTGGGAATTTTTGGTTTTTGATCGTACATTCGAGGCCTCCTAGTCCTACCACGGATGAACTCGCAAGCACAGATTTGTGTGTAGATCGTGACAATATCACTTCACCACAGGAGGACTGTTTTCGAGATCCAGTATTCGTACAGAACCACATGGCCTAATGGAAATCTTTGATTGATCGCTTGTTCTTGTAAAATCCGTGATCGATGCCGCCATATTGCTCTTGGTTGTTTTCAGGATGTGTGTACCGCCCTCCTCTTCGCCAAGTGAACGCAACTGCTTGACATGAGCTTATTCTAGTTAGTGAATATCGGAAACAAATGAATAGCAACTTGCATTAGATTATTCCAACATTCGATGCCGTGTGCGTCGATATATAACGAGTCTGCATTCTCCCATGATTTGGTAAGGAGTAGTAGTGAGGGAAACACCTGGAAGAACTTTTTCCACTACCTTCTCATGGTTCTCATTGTTTAATGTTCGAAGATAGTCCCAATAAACTATCCTCGGTGCCTCGTCGACGAATGGCTTCCAAGCTGGAAGCTTCAAAGCGACCATTTCTTTTTTGGTGGCGTGCGGGCGGTTTGTCGTCGTTTCTGCGGGGTTGGTTGATTGGAAACATTCTCATCCTCACTTCAATAACAGCCATGATTTTGAAGGAGCATCTTTGTTCTTGCCTACATTCGGTGTAATTCTGTTAGAGAAGCAGTTGAGATTATGATAATTATGGACTTACAATAGACAGTGGTTGCGAGCCTAGAGGTGAAGGTGGAGTCATGCTTGAATTTTTGAGGCGCACCGGAATAAGAGATTCTATAATTTATCTCGAGACATTACCGTATATATAATTTTTATTGAAGGGTACTAAAGTAATATCATCTATCCCAACAAGACAGTCAATATACAAGATACTCACTCGAGTTCGCGACAAGAAACAAGATTCATCCTATTATCAAACACGAGCCGATATCGAAGAAAGGTATTGAAAACATATTTGATAAGTTGAAGCAAAAGAATATTAGATACAGGAGTATCTTGTACAAAAAGTATTAGAAGAAAAGGAATTCTTCCTCTATTAAACCTTTGCAATAAAAGTAAACAAAATCATATAGATCCTGAAATTGACAAGATTCTATCAATCATAAATATATATAAGTTATACTACAATAGTAATACCACGACATCTTACTGGTGACTCGATATATAGAAGACTAAGATTATTGTACAGACCACTAAGTGTTCAAACCACAACGATACCCCACCCTGAAAGTGGAACACTTACACAAATAATAGAGAACCTAAAATTCTGTATATATAATCATGGAAGAGAGTCCGAACCCCAAATCCGTAAAATGGTTTTTTGCGCCAGTGGTAAACGGGGATATAGAAATAGAAGTAACCCGTATTAGCATATACTTCGTAGTACAGCTGAAAACTAGAGTATATACCCTGTTTACCACAAACCGTTGGTGGGGATCGAACCATTAACCACTTTGCATACTAGGTTAGGTACCAATAACTGGAAGACGGAAACCGTTATGTTGTGTTGGCAATAGGCCAATAATAATCAGTGAATACATTACACTTGGTTTCTGAAAGCCTTCACTGATTGGGTACAACTATTACCGGTGTAGGATGATAAATAGGTAGATAAGCCGGTAAGTATGAAGGAAGACCGAATTGTACTTTCACGATATTAGAACTAAAGTCTAGTAGACTTAAGGAACGCTTATTCCGGTTCTCTTATATCTAACTCTTATACGAACGAGACCATAATTAGGCTTATAAAAACCTCAGTTAATAAACTACAGTATAATCTTCCGCGCAAGGAGTACAAAGTGTAAGAGATCTAAGACCGAAATATCTATATATTCGTAAAGCTTTTAATTCTGGCTGGATCCACCGAAGCTGATGTACCTGTAGCCAGTTACGCCACCTCCCTGAATGCTATAGGCTTTACGAGCCTGTAGACCAGAATCCCTATGGTTTAGCCGGTCTGGGGAATATGCAGATAGGTCCGCAGAATGCCTACTATGCCAAAGAGTACTATAGAATAAGTCCTTTTCCTCTTGTTACTTCTAAGTAAGTACTTCGGTGGGTGTCTTTCAGCGTCTAGGCGCGATTCGTACTTAGATAAGCACGTTCTGATATACAAGCACGATTTATACTTTCTTCAGTATTAAGAGATTACTCGAAAAGCCGAGTTCTGTTCAAACTTTCTGTGTATATAATAAAGTTACTAGAGAGAGTTCTATCAATAATATATAAAGAAAGAATACGAACTACTAGTTTGTTTTACAGAGTGAGGATAAGGTCGAGCAATAGGTTTTCTGCAACTATATATATTAGCAAGGAAGGTAATCACTAACTCGGTATACTATCCAGCTCCTTCGCTAAACCCAGGTCAATCAGTCTTCCTTTCGTGTCACTTTCAATAGGCAACTTCTATCTAAACCCTGCTAGATCACCAATGACAGGACAAATGTCCCAGGCTTAAGGTAGAATGCAAATGCCCTTTTTGCGATATGCAACAAAAAAGGAGCCGGGCATGGGGAAAAGTGTAGCTTATTAGGTAGAAGTTACAGGGGAAGTCGTACTCTGGGTAGACCCTTTTCCAAGTCTTCTCGAATCGCTTCAGTATTATTAGTCGTTGGGAACCTCGAGCTCCATATAAGCCTTCGGACAGAGTAGCCTCAATATTTCCTCTTTCAGCGTTCTGCTTCAAATCATATCACCTAGTATCATTATAGCTAGCTGCCTATGTCCTATCCACCAGACAGTACAAGACAGCAACACCGAACCAATTACGAGATTGATCACGAAGGGGAAGATATAGATAGACAGACTCCAGTATACGAGGTAGTATGGAAGAATTTCAATATACCGATTACTACCAGTGGGACTTCCAAACCAGAACTCTGGTCGGATAGGCGATAAAATGCTACTTGGCGAATCCTATCGGTATTCTTCAAGAGTTCATTCAACATGGAATTCCTATTGCAGCACTGTATACGTCAAACTCAGTCTACGATTTATCTATATTGTTGAAAGAACTCTCCATAGACCTGAAAATGTTTGTCCCTGGTATCATTCATTGTATTATACAGTTCCCCCCAGGCCCTTTGTTGCCCAAAAGAAAAAGATTCCTCCCCACACCCCTTGTAGCAAAAAGAAAGGAAAAACTGCCAACAATACGCTGCGCAATCCTAACTCCCCAGTCCTTGCCCTGCCTATGCAATTGCCTGTTCCTCCTTCCCCAGACGGCCGATCGCTGTGTCGTACATTATATCATGATCGTGAAATGTGCCTGTTAAGATCTCCCCGTCCCTGATTGGAAAAAGAACATGTCGGAGTTCGCGAGCCAACGGTTTGAGGTTCTCGAATTTCGGCGCAAACTCCACGATGATTAGTCCTCCTTTCGGGGCATCTTTGGCAGGGAGTTCGGTGATGATGATATTATTCTCGGAGATATATATCCCGATGAAGAATCTTTCCATCCTCGAATAGCGACCTATGGCCTCGGATAGCATCGCGCAGCGCCTCTAAAAGCTCTCTGACCGATTGATATTCGTAGAGAGGTCGTCCAGCTGGTGCATCTTTCTTGTAGAGCGGGGCGCTAGGACCTAGCCTCATAAACTCTGGCCTATCGGTCATTTCTAGCGCGGCTGCAATATCCCAAAAATTGAGCCATTCTCTAGAGCGGAGCCTGTCGAACACGCCACAGGGGAGATAATTGTAACAGACGTGGTCGACGAGGGCGGCCATGGTGAGACGAGTAAAAATAGTTCAGATAGACGATTTTCGGATCTTGAAGGACGGAAGTCTATGACTTGGATTTGGACTTCAGCCAGGTGGAGAATCGATATCGGCAGCGGTTCTTATAGATATACTACTACATGACGAGGAGGCTGAAAATACGGCTCAGTCTGTAAACAGGTTATGGTCGAGACACATCACGATTACCCAGCTACCTTAATCGCCATCCTCTCACCCAACCTATTTTATTCAGACTCACTTCGACCCATACCCCAATACCCACACAACTTACATGCCAACAACTTACTCGCAGTAGTAGCCGCACCTGCAATTAAGATCCAAGTAAACAGCTCAGCCACCGTCACTAGCATAATGGACGTAAAGATCAGGCTACCAGCCGAATAATACAATGCCCAGCAAGACTGCACAATCCAATGCTGTTCACCACCCTGCACACTTTCAGACACTACAACTCTCAATTGATCTTTGACTCCATTCTCGCCGTTCAAGGGCTCATTGTTTCCCGGCTTCGAGTCTCCGATGGCAATGGCTGAGGGGTGCCTCTTTCCGTCTCCTAAGCGGAAGAAAGCGACTTCGACTGCCGCAGGCACAAGCGCAATGATGAACCAAAGCATCACGAAAGCAGGCACTGGACATCCCAGAGATGAGCGCTTGGAAAAGACCTCCATAACAGCCAGCATTCCATATGCCAGCAGCAAGAACCCCACTAGGAGCACCAGTATTAGGGCCGAAACCCAATGATTAAACTTCCTTCCTTCCTTTATCTTCGTTTTATCGCCGGGGACGATAGGATTTAGCCCTAGCGCCCTGACAATAATCTCAATCGCCCAATGTTTCTTCTTCGGAATCAACACGATCCGTCGATGCGGCCATGCAATATCCTTCAAGGTAATCGGGATCAATGCCATCACGACCGAGATGGCAGAGTATTGTTGTTTGCGTGTCTCAGGCACTAGGCTGAAGATGCAGTCCGCGTACCACCAGCACGCCATGTTGTTCACGAACGCCTTATCGGAACCACCGGGCCCGCTGGTCACATTCGTCCAGCCGCGGAACCAGGGGGTGTAGGATTTCCCATAGGAGAACTGGAGGCCATCCCAAGAACAGAGGTCTCTAGAGTCGGTTGCGACGACGGGGTTGGAGAGGTGGGTTAAGATGATGAGGCTGAGTGTGGGGAGGAGAGCCATTTTGATTAGGTAGTATTGGAAGCGGCTACACTGTTACAAGTACCATTGAACATAAGACGAAGAGAAAAACAGGCTCCGTCTGAAAGGTTAGAGATATATATATCCAAACTCGCCCCCAATGATCCTCCTCATCCCCCCTGCCTGGGGCACAGCACGGTTGATCTTGGTGTACCTGTCGTATTTGAGACTCTAGTTGTCATTGGTTTGTTTTTTTAAAGGCGCTATATACGGCATTAAATTTTGGGTTTTGCTAAACATCCGATGTAAGAGCCAGAAGCCATCAGCTTACTACTGAGCTACAGGGCCAAAAAGACCACAATAGTGTTACGACCTATAAGGCCTGAGGACCTTAGGCTCAGGTTGTGTAAGGCAACCAGTAGAACCTCAGGCAAGAAGTTTGTGTAACACTGGTCGACGGCTCGACAGCTCGACAGAATCTCAGCGACCGAGCGAGCCAGCGACCGACAAGGGTATGAACAACGAAGAACGAAGGTCTATATAAGCAGAATGTGTTTCATTAGTATATGGAGCTTCGTGCTCAACTCAAATAGTAATTCCATTACTTAGTTACTCATCGATACGATCGCACTTCCACGTGACTAGGGAATCGACGACGTAACATGAAGCTCAATTATAATTAATTAAGATCGGATCTATATATTTCAAATCTCCAATTTAAAATACCAAAAAACGAAAAACCTCAATTATTTCGACGATTTGACTTACTGATTCCTGAAAGCAGTCAAACTGGATTATATTAAATAGTATATAGTAGAGAATTATTGTGACGAACCGTATACGCTTAGCCATGCTGCCATGTCTCCTGCCTGAGGCACCGGATTAATAATGCTCCGCGCCGAGCCAAAAGGCTCTGCTAATCCTTCTGCTAATCGCAGTGCAGCTAGCTAGGCACGTGGTTTTCACGTGACCCCTTTCTGTATATAAACTCTTCGAGCTCTTTAGCTCTCTTAGTTCTTTAGTTGTTAATTCTAAGGCTTTATCTACTCCTTTAAGGAAGGTTCATTACAGAGGGATGGACCGTCGCACTGCGATAATATATTATATATAACCACGACGGTACAGGTACCTATAGAACGGAGGGTACCTTATAGTATAGGCACCTATAGAGTAGATGGTACTTTGTGGGTACAGTACCTATTACTGTAAGGGTATCCGAGGAAATAACGATATCTTTAGTAGAACCCTTAGGCAAGAACCACGTAACGTCCTAGTAGTCCCAACAGTCCCAGTATACTAGGAGCGATGGGAATAATGGGATAGCAGAGAACAAAGGTCTATATAAGTAGAAAGTTTTCCTATAGGATATGGAGCTTTGTACTCAACCTTCAATTACAATTGTTTACCTACCATTGTCTACAAATCGATCGATTCCCTATATAATTGTTTTCAACAATAAACCTACGATAATACTGGGAAGCACAACCGCTTACAGTATTCGAGATCCGAACCACTTTCACATGACTTCGAAGACCAGCAATCGTAACATCAGACTAGATTACGGAAAATAGTATATACTAAAAGATTATTGGACGTTATATATCAAACAGTACAAACTGTGGCCTGATAGTTCAGTGGTAGAATTCTTGCTTTGGGTCCCCAAAATTGTAAGAGGTCTCCGGTTCGATCCCGGATTAGGCCCTTTATCTTTCAACTCTTTTGATATTTTTGTGGGAGTTACCATCGCGACTCTTGCTTTTTAGTTGTTTTGACTCCTTCTGATTCTTTTGTGATTTCAAGGCAGAACACACGCGCAAATTCTTTGAGGGCTGCTAGCGCTGCCAAATTTCAACAGAGTAGTAGACGGACCATTGCCGAGAGCACAAGTCTGCAGAGTAGCTAGTTCTATATGTAATTTAAATGCTTTCTTTGAGATACTCTTTCTAGACCCATTAACCATCAATGATCCGATTAGATATTTTGGGAGGAGCTAAGGAAGCCAGCTGCAAGTCTCTCAACTAACCTGAAATGGTAATCCCAACCTCATCTGTCGTTTCCCATCTCACAAACAGCAGCGTCAGCTTCACAATAAGACTCATATACCCCGGATTAATCTTCATGAGTCCCGTCTCACCAAACGCAGGCTCCGGAACATCAACAGTCATCTCTGCATCGGAGAATTTCCTCGCCAGCTCTCTTCACCACGGCAAATTAATCACTCTGCTACTCAAATATGAATCTGCCTTGAGATAGCATTTCGAGGTATCAAGCGCGTTCGATCTCTCACTAATCAGGGGATTTCTTCCCTGGAACTCGGCCATTCTACACAGGCCGCTGAATGCGATGCTCAAATAAGGTTTCGCGGCGTCTGTGGGAGGAGATCTGGCTGCTGCTGCACGCAGCTTCAGAAGTAACAACAACGAGAATAATGCGGGTGTGAGAAAGTTGACTTACAGGTTTGCCTCATGCCCTTCTTATGTTGCAATAATCGCTTTGCCGTGTAAGATACGCATTCATTATTCATATCTTGATGTAAATCACATCTCAGGCTTCGAAGATAGAAATCATTAAGATGCTAAAAGTAAAGATTTGGAGGATAGTAAGCAACTCCAACAATTTAAACATCACTCATCACCCGGCATAGCACCTTGCTCACGGCAGGTTAATAATCAAACAGATCAGAGAGCCGCTCACAATCCGGCGCCGCAGAGCCCGCATTCTAGTTTTAATTTGGGGAATGTTCTTTAGGAAGAAGTTATCCGAGAAGGTGTTGTCAATATTTCGCTTCACAATTAGACGATGTATCGTACTATCCTCACCATCACTTGAGTCAGCCATTGACACTACGTGGAAAACCACCAAACAGGAGAGCCTGACTAGGTCGTTATCCATTACGCCACTTATATCAGCCTCAAGAGCTACATGGTTAGAACTACTTGGGGAGTTGTAAGACTGGGATTGAAGCGCTTCTAATGTGATAGCAATATTTCGCATCCTTCCTTTGGAACCCATTACTTCCTGTCGTGGTCGAAGGCTCTTTCGTCTTTCGTTCTTTTCTGTTAGCTGAGCACTCTTGGATTGAAGCTTATTTCATGAACTATAGGGAGTCACTGTTTTTTAGGACTCATATAATGAATGTTATTTCTATTTTTTCTTCTTTTTTCCTTCCTTTTTCCTTCTATGCCGCTCTGGAACCCCATTTTACTTCGTTCCATGTTTATTTGCCAGAAAACAATAATCTCTGCAGCCTCCTGAAAGAATATAGAACAGAACCACAATTCATAGATATTCGTGAAAAGAATAAAGAGGACTTAGCAAGTCCGAGTTTACTGTCGTTCGGCGTGTGCCATACTTGTGGTGCATGGGGGCCATTAATTGAGGCTGAGATAAGAAGGTTGTGGCGGCCAATTGCTTGCTACAGTACCTTTACATCTTGTCCCTCTTTTCGGGAACGTAAGCATTATTCCATGGCTTGTGTCTGCAACATGGTAATTGTTAATCCTCTTCTTTCTTTCCAAGTTTCCCTCTCGTATCACTCCAAGCAATCGAGGGCTATTTGGGTGCAGTACAAATGAGCTTACCTTGTTTATCTAAGTGAATCTTCAAGACTTCGACCTTTTAACTACAGTACTCATTTCCCGACTCTTTACATTTTGATCTACTTAGCAAATCCTCGTTATAAATTTCAGCACCGATCCTGCAGACTTTTGGTTCAGTGATTGTGCTTACGATTTTCCAAATGGAACCTCTATATTCTTCAATTATTCTAACCCGAGTTCATCGAGTTGTTTTTGCGTTGCTACGTTTAAGGCTGATTTAGATATTGGGGGTCCAGGTGTAAGCAGCCTTCCCATATTAGACTCATTCTTAGTGACATCTCTCAGGTCTTGTCTGCATTCATCTTAACTGCTTGGATAGCTTGTTTCATCGCCGCAGTTGCGTGGTATTGCCTGATTGCGAACAAGTTTAGTGACTATCTCTCTATGACTAAAAATGGAAATCGTGAGGAGAACTTCGAATATTTCGTTCGTTCAGCGATCCACCTTGGTCCTGGCGTATGCAATGGCATCAAGAATCATATTTTGAGATATTTTGCACAGTCAATAACAAGGGGCACCTACGCAGTATTCGCTGGATTTCTTCAACTTTTCACCAAAGAACGGCCCCGAGCTAGCAAATTTTCCTAATCTGCTCTTGATGTTCTTTGCGATGTGCAAGTATTCACCGGCATATCCATCATGATAGCCGTATTCGCAAGACTGAATACGATGGCCTTCTACCACCAGTATATGATCATAAATTATTTCTGCTTAACATTAAATTCCTTTTGGCTAGCAAGATCAGGATCACTAAGCCATGCAGCTCGACATGGAAGCTACGAAAACGCCGATTCCTGGCACTACTGGACCCGAACGTTCTCGATCTTCGTGGTAGCGGTGCTGTACCTCATTTTCCAGCCTCTTATCTTGTTTCGTCAGGAAAAGACTTGGAGCCCGCTTGAGAGTGGGAGATGTTTCATTTCCCATGACCACACGAGCTTCGCAAAAAACTATCTGGATTTCCGGGCTTGCATTATATGCGGGTTATACTTTACTTTTACTCATGTCACGTCTAACGAGTCGAGAACACTTGACGTGGATGGATAGAATCTGCAATTTCACGCATATTAAAGAGGAGAACTAACGTGAAAGATATATAAAACTTGGGTGGATTCGTTGCTGAAAACAATCGTTGGACCAAATCCCCGCACGATAGATAACACCAGGTGCAGCGACAGCTATCAGTCAATCGATGCTGGACATCGAAGGTTCCGAGACTTCTGCCTTCGATTCACTATCAGGTACTAACCTCTTCAATGCCCGTTATTTATCTGGTGGTGCATTCGTCAATTCTCCGCTCTATGGGCATACAGCGACTCGGAATCCGAATCCGTCGTGGTGATTGCAATGACCTTTGGATTGGCCGCTTGGGATACCTTCGACCTGATCGACATGAAGCTTGCCAACATGGCGCTCGTTCCGGACGAGACATCTTGGGATTTGGAAAGGTCCTGCCGCTAGCACTGCTCGGATTGATACTTTTGAATGTTTTGGATTCTGCTCAAGGTAATCATATAAGTTGTCGGATGTCTGTGAGGATGGAACTTGATTTACTGATAGCTTGTTAGGTGCTGTGAGAATGGAGTCTAAGAATGAGATACAAGGCGGCTCTGCTGGTGAAAATTCACAGGTGTTTGAGGAATCGTAATATCCATAGGAGACTACCAGCCAGATTCTCTGTCCGAGCCACTAATGGGTATACTAATCCGTCGACCGACTCAAAGACTTCTACATTTCAACCAAGATATATACCTTAAGATTTCTATTCGAGCAAGTATATGTATGGTTTTTGATGCTGAGTTATCACTTGTACAAACAGATATGTGATTTAGTATGATAAAAAATGAAGAAATCTGTCCATGAAATCTAAAGTTGGCCAATGAATTGGGGGACCCACTGGTGAGCTATCATAGAAAGTGATTAGAGGTAGCTATAGGACCAGCTACGGGATCGGATCCTAGAATCCTTTGAACGTGCAGCGAAGATGATGGATCGTTTTATGAGATGGCGAAATTTTGCTTTAGAAACAATCGATGCATTGTGAGACAGCTCATCTTGAAATTGTAGTGATAATGTAATGTTGCTTCAGCCATAATATCATCCCTCTCAAAATAAGATACAAAATGTTATGCCTATTTGGAGTTACAAAACAATACAAACCAATAACCAATCCCATAAACAAAAGAAAACATCGTAGCTCATTTACTCAATCGCCCATACTGTTTCCGATGCGCTCTCCTTGCATCTGCCATCCTCGTACTTGAATTCCTCACTTTTTGGTCTTCTTGCTCCCAGCAGGCTTTTTGGGACCACCCTTTACCACCTTTGTTGGTTTGGATTCAGCTTCTTTTGGCTTCTCAGCTTCCGCTTCATTGGCCTCTGGTGCATCTACCTCTGGTGCATCTGCCATTGGCTCATCTGCTTTTGCTTCCTCTTCCTTTGCAGGCTCCACTTCTGGAGCATCTGCCATTGGTTCATCTACCACTTCTTCTTCAGGTTTTGGTTCTTCGACCTTTTTACCCTTTTGCTTTTTCTTTGGAGCTGGCTTCTCCTCCCCCTCTTCTTCATCAGCCTCGTCTTGAACGGCTGCCTCGTTCTTACGTTTCTCGCTACCAGAAGCTTTCTGATCTCGTTGTCGAGCGCTGACCCGCGTCCCTTGCACAGGTTCTTTCTTTGGCTTGGATTCTTTCTTTCCTCCAGCAGCAGCCCCCTTTGGTCTACCGCGGCCTTTCTTTTCATCATCTGCTTTTTCCTCAGTATCCTCTTGCATCTTGTCGCTTGTTTCTGCAGCGGCTTCTTTGCCGGGCTCTTCAGAGTCCTTTTTCTCTTCAGCGGCTTCTTTCAGTTCGGAGGACTTTTCGGCTTCGGTCTTCTTCTCCGGTGGACCCTTCTTAGGCTTGTCTTTTGAGCCGGCTTCGCTTTCGTAGTCGCCGCCTTCCTCTTCGTATTTCTTTGCTATCTTGTTTGCCTGTCAATTGAGTTAGCAGGGTATTCTAAAAGCTGTGCGACGGTTGTTGAGATGGATTTACCTTCCATGCGGCCATCTTTCCCTGTCCGGACCCATCTTTGTTGGGCTGATTCTTGACTTCTAAAATAGACGTTAGCTACGAGTTGCATGACAAAATTCCAATATGAGCAGTGGAAACGTGTCATACCTTCCGTGATCTTCTCCTTGAGCTTTGGATCAGTTGGCTTTCCCTTTGCAGACGGCATTTTTGCAACAGTACGAATCCCAAGTATGCGATATGCGTTGACGGATGAATTAAATCTAAATCGTGTATGACGGATTGCTGAGAATATCAAGCTACTGCCCATACATCAGCGTGAATCGAAGTATGGAGGGGGATTCGAATGAGGAAAATGGCGATGTATGGTCGCGTTGAATATTGAAAGAGAAGAGGCTGGGGAAATCAATCGATGTCGTCAGTAAATACATGGGCATCGGTATGAAATAGGGGCTAATTATAGGTAGGCACTTATCCGTCCCCTGCTGCAGTGTGGTGGGGTAAAAACAAACAGAAGAAGTAGGGGAGACCAATCGATCACACACACATATACGGAACTGTACAGCAAGTAAGTTAATGCTTTACAATTGTATCAAGTCCAACGATCATGAGTGACACGGAATACGGAATACGGAAATGGAACCCCCGGATCATTTTACTGGTTCATTTTCTTTTTCCTGCGATTTGCGGTCCCAAGAACGTCTCGGGGCGTAGAGTCTTCCTTTGGCTGGATGCTACGAAGCACCATTGATCCTATGTATGGTCCAGCCAGACGCGAGAAAAGAGGCGGATTGGGTGGGATGTGGAATGTGGAAAGTGCCATATTGCAATCAATCAAGATTCCATATCAGATTTTCACCTCTTCTTTAGATGCCACCAAGCTGCTTCGAAGTCGACGTTTGAGCCAAGTACCATCATCGATATCCCTTCACCCCTCTCCAGCACCGGTGAGAATATTCCTGGCACCCACCACACTATTCACAAGCAGCAAAGTGTGCGGTCATCCCGATCGATTATCGATTCAAGCAGACTCTCCCTCCCCAAACAGAATTGCATGAGGCTTCTCCCAAAGTGTCTAAACCGAAGAGGCACTCCCCCCATCCCAAACGACACCATCATCACAGTCCCTTGACGCGCACCCAGACTCGACTCGAAGATCCTTAGATAATATCAGCAGCGCCGTTCTTGATACTGTTTATCCATTTGAACTTTACAGTCAGCTTGAGAAAGTTTACTTGTAGTGTGTCCATTAGTCGACTTCGCGTGGATCAATTCTTCTAGCCGAGCCTCTCTGTGTTTGTCTCATGGAGGAGCATAGAGATGGTTGCTGCTGGTTCTTTCAATCTGTCATCCGTTGATACTACACAGCAAGATGCTGAGGCTGAAAGCTTTTCCGGTCAATCAGGCTTTGATATGGGTGGCCTAGTTCATCCTGAGAATGATGCATTTGCTAATGGTGACGGTCATTGGTCTGACTAAACATGTGCAATATCTCTGAACACATACCCCGGAGTATGTGGGATATTCAGTTTGTTCATTGTTATGACATCTTCTGCTCCACTCCATCTGGGCAACCTGGTGACACAGAGTTCCACGTGCTTGCTTCTCCTTCCACGCCCTCTATCCTTTATGCTTCTAGAATGCTGTCAGATTTGCATTCGCCTCAAGCCAATCCCATGACTTAAACGAGTAGCTGGGATTCCAACACAGCAAAGCAGCAACATCAATGATACATCCTGCTCAGTCAGGTCACCTTTACCTTATCAGAGCTCGACTGCACCCCGCTTTCAGTTTCAATTCACTGTCTTGTCTTTCTTCTCGGATACCTGGAACACTCCAATGATTCTGCCTTATTCCATCTCACTTACACATCACATAGTCTCTTCCTTCAACTTTAGGTGCAGTTGGTAATTCTATTTACTCTTAATCACATCAACGGTACTACTATACCTCCAGATACTCTGAAGATCGATTTAAATCTATTGAATAGTTTATCTACTTATTCTCTGCCTGGCTTCTGGGTTTCTTCTAGATAGCCATCAATCCTAGAACTATCAAAAGTGGTAGATATCTTTATTTCTTCTGCTAGGTCTTTCTTCACAATCAGCTTCGCGACTCCGCTACAGTTAAAAACTCTACTATATACACTTTACACATCATTACACAACGTCATGTCCTCGTTAAAGCGCATCCTCGAGCAGCGCCCCAGTGATTCGGACGAAGACGTTTTGGTACTGTCCAAACGAGGGCGATATCATCCTCCTCCGGTCTCACGCACAGCGAGCCCGGACTTTGAACCAGCCGAGCCAAAACAAACTTGTTTTGGAGGACGTCCAAGACTTCAGTTGAATTCTGCAAAGCCCCGTGATGAGTCTTCTTCTGGAAAATCAGCAAGTGCTTCTAAAGGTCCAGTTAAAACGTACAATGAGTAAGCCTTTCCCACTTCTCCTTCGCACTCAAACATACTGATACGCCATCTCAAGCGTTCTCGGCGACACATTTATCACGCTTTACATATCTCCGTCGAAGACACGATTCACCATTCACACAAATCTTCTCAAATTGCATTGTCCAATGTTCGTTGACTCTCTCAACATCCCCGCCACCGACATCCCCGCCACTGACATAGAGTTCTATGAGCACCCTACGCCCTTCCTCAATTTCTCAGTCACTAACTTTGCCGCCATCGTGGAATTTCTATATAAGAAGGCTGTACCCATTTACAACAAAAGAAGCACCACTCGCGGGGAGATCGCTCGCCTCATGGAAATTTACCAAGTTGCCGAGACGATGCCGTTCCGCCTCGCCAAGAATGTCCTCGTGACACAAATCGGCATCCTCTACCTCGCCAACGGGAAACGACCCAGTATCGCAGAAGTCAAGTACGTATACACACGTACTCAAAAAGACTGTGGGCTACGCAAGCTTGTCGCGGGGCATCTGGCTTTTGTTAATCTGACGGCGGGGAAGAAGGGGAAGAAAGCGGTGGCTGAAGGGAAGCGAGGAGGGCCGGGGAAGGAGATCCAGCCCGACGATATCAATGAGTTAATGGTGGAATTTCCGGAATTAGGGAAGGATATTGTTAATATTTGTTCGGGTTGGCTCAAGGACGGGCGGACGGGTGTGTTGAGACTTGGCAAAAGCCTCATTTGTGAAGTTCACGAGCATCCCGAAGGGAAGACGAGATGCCGTGATCACGAGTGGACTTGGTCTGAGAGGGTGGGAGAAGAGGGTGAGAGCGAGGAGTAGGTGGTTGCGATGTGTGGGAGGTGAGAGGTAGGGAGGGAGTGGGAGAGAGAGACGAGCATACAAAAGGAGCTATGGTGGATGAAAGCTTATGATGGATCGTGACGTTATCGTGGAAAAGTGTGATTTTTTTCTCGCAAATCTGCTTCTTACAGTTTCAGCATGGGAAGTTTTTTTTTTTTTTTTTTTTTTTTTCATTTGGCGAGCATATATTATACCATTGAGGTATCTGCAACGAGGAGTATCCATCATTGATTAGCAACGATGATTTTCCATTACCATCTTCGTATTCACCCTGATGCCTGGCAGCAGCATTTAGGAGCCGTTCACAGAGTGTCCGCTTGGAGATATATATCCATCATTTTCCATTCGTAACGTCAAAAAAATCAATCCAATTACTTTAATTTCCAATTAAGCTGAGCTCGTGACAGAGGTAATTTCCACTCTTCTTCCTGGCTCACTCGGTCCAAACAGAACGGGAAGGAGAGGAAAGTGAAAACGAAAACAACCGAAACGCAAGACTTTAGTAAATGCTTGACCAAACGGATTACATCCATGGCAACGGCAAGTCTAAAGATGGAGTGTATCTTTGAATGTTCGTGAGTTTGGACTAGCTGCCATGGAAGATTCCGAAGCAAGAGAAAGAAGAAAACTGCAACCGCGACGATAAACACTGCGACATTAAATCCCGGTGGAGTCCTGACATCTGCGAGTCACGGGATGGGCGAGGCGCTGTGCAAAGTAAATGGATTTGGCAGAGCATTTATCGATGAGCAAAGAGAGTCAATGGCTCCACAGTTTGTCCGCTCAAGATCCTGCATTGACTTGCCATTCTGTTATCCGATGTCCGAAATAGACAAAACGCCAAACGCGCAAAAAAAGGGCGTCCGACGAAAACGACCTTCATTTTGAAATAATTGATTGAAACACTTTGAACATTGAAGAGAGGTACTCATAAAAACCATCTTTCATTAGTGTTGAGCCTGTTCCTACTTAACAAACAGGCTTCAAGCACCCCATAATGTCACGCAACCAGAATCCG
The DNA here is from genome assembly GCA_001465935.1 of Clarireedia homoeocarpa. Taxonomy (NCBI): domain Eukaryota; kingdom Fungi; phylum Ascomycota; class Leotiomycetes; order Helotiales; family Rutstroemiaceae; genus Clarireedia; species Clarireedia homoeocarpa. The sequence goes on along the minus strand of LNKV01000047.1, from coordinate 163,976 downwards.
TCAAATCCAAAAAGACGCATGAGATGAGAGTTTCGCAATGACAGGGCCGAATATAAAGTCATGCCTAAAGACTCAAAAGAGGACCAACCCACTAAACACGCCAGTAACTTGTGAGCCTCAACCTATAAACAATGGCTACAACATAGTTGTCTAATTCCTTTACTTCTTGGGAGGGTATTTGTTCTTGAAAAGATATCTGCAATTGTGATGTTAGTCCCGGCTATTCCCAAATTCTGAAATTTCGCAGAAAAACTTACGAGCTCAACCAGTAATCGCCCAGAGCGAAAGCACCGACAACACCCATCCACCCTCCTACAACTTTCCAGGTCAACTCTCCCGCAGCGTATTTCCTGTAAGCACCAAAGCCCAATCCTGCGCTTAAGGCAACTACGGCGACTGCGTTTCCGACGAATACCGGGTTATCGCTATTATCCTGAATGCGGCTCTTTGCCTTCTTTGACTTCTTGCCAGCCGAAGATTCCTTAGCCTTGTCCTTAGCTTTGTGAATGCGAGCTTCGATTTGCTCAGCCTCGTGCTCGATGCGGTTGGCTTGTGTTTCCGTCTGTACTGGTTGGGAGGAGAAGTCCGAGGGAACAGTACGCACGCTCTCGCTATCAACGTCGATCAGGGAGGAAGTAGACGCTGACTCGTTTGGGATGATGGATGGTGGGGGTGGGGCACGTTTCTATTTGAGCTCATGTTAAAAGGCGACGAAGAAGGGTATGCAAGACACCGTTGAAGGAGAGAATGGGGCTGGACCGCAGTCTGCGTGCAGGCGGGCCAAGGAAGTACGGTCATGCGGTGAGTCTAAAGAGATCAACAATACATACCTCCTCGTCTGTTTGGGGTGGGCCAGAAGCAGCTGCTTGTGCGTACGACATCTTGATTGTTTATGGTTTGTATATTACAAGATGATTGTGTCGGGCGTATCGTGAATTGACTTAAGGTGGAAGTGCAGGAAATTTTGGTTTGACGTACGAAAGTAGAGAAACTGGTCAAATCCGATTTCATGTATGATGAAAAGTGGCGTGGGCACTTGGATGAAGGGAGCACGGGGAGCATGTGGGAAACTGGGAAGAAAGAGCAAGGTGTGGCTCAAGCTTGGATTCTCGCTTAACCCCACGAAGCTTTGTCGTGCTTCAATCATCAATGCTGACGTAGGCGGCTCGACGGGAAGTCAACAGAAGTGTGGATAAAATGCAGGAACAAATTCACAAAACATGGAGACTTGGGTTTACCACTACCTTTACCACTACCTTCAAACCCCGTAAGACAGCCATGCTTTATACTGGCTTCAATTGCCCATTGTGTTGGTCTTTGAGCTCCACATCACCCCGCCATTACTGTGAAGATGCAGGAACAAAGACGCAAATCCCTAGAACAATAGCAGCCCCAACATGGAGAAGGATGATTGAACACTTCTGGGAGATCTTTAATCATTATGGTACACGTATTAGACTTTCAATATACCCCTTTTTGAGACCATGATATACATCTTGTACATAATCATTACAGCTTTTCAAATCACTTCGTCCTAGCATCAAAAGCTGCTCTCGGTAGCAGCTCCTCACCCTCATCCCCTGCATGATCTACCGTTGCTGTCTTTGCGTTTTGGCTGTCCCGGAAATGTTCTTGCTCTTTTGGAGCTACTTCCCTACTATCTTGGTGCTTTTCTACTGCTGGTTCAGAGACAGGCTTCGCTGGACTCGATACAGGTTCCACAGGCTTGGATGGCGACTCGATAGCTTTCGATGTGTTTGGTGTTTGTGGTTCAGCAGACCGTTCCTCTCCCTGATTTGCCATTTCTCGTGCACGAAGTTCCTGCTCAACTTCCTCCTCATCATCTTCCAACTCTGACGCGTATATCTCCGGATGTTCTCGGAAACAATCTTGCATACCCCTGGATGGACTGTTAGTTGCGGTTCGGGAAGCATACCATTATGGACTTACTTGAACTTCTCTATACAATCAACACCCTTTGGTTCTTCTTTGGAGTAAACAAAGCAACTGAAAGCAGCTTTGAACTCTTCACCACATGGTCCATGTGCCATACCACCTAAGCACGGACAATCCCAATTGATCTCTCCGGTCTCGGGGTTGAAAGCTCCTTGTTGATCTGCTTCGCCTTGTAACCCTTCCATACCACCCTCCGCTTCCTTGCCTGCCCCTTCTGCAGCTATGGTTCTCGCAGCTTGTTCATGCTCCTTTCTCTCTTGATCCGCAATTGCTTGTGCCTGTCGTAGTCGCTTCTCCTCCATAATTGCGTCTACCGTAGGTAAACTTGATTCCTTGACATTGTGTAATGATTCATCGAGTTTCTGAATTGCAGCTAAACAAAAGTTAAGATATGTTTCGAAGCGCTGCGCCAAACGGAACTCTTTACCTTCTGGTTCCTCTGCGAACACGTTGCTGGTATTATAGTAATAGATCCCTGCAACTACTAACCCCCATCGTGCTGCAACACTCTTCCAACTCCTCGATTTTTGTGCCAGTGGTGCGGTGCTTAGGAATTGTCGCGTGGCACCGTTATTAATGAAAGCTTTCGAGGACACTGGATATCTCGGCGCAGCTCGGAGAGCGGATCTGAACATGGTGGAAGAGCTCAGATTAGTGACAGTAACTCATGGGACGCCAGAAAAAATACAAAGGAAAGGTCTGTTTAGCTAAATGAACTGTCGACAAAAAGCTCTGAATATCGTTTTGTAAGCATCAATTACTTCATCCAACGTATTTTTTTGCGATCGTCCCGATTGGTGGCTTTCTATGTATATCATGTGATCGGCGATTAGATAAGATAATAAGTCTCTAGCCTCTGCACCTCTGCCTTGAGCTTGCACACTCGGCTTCAGCCAGTCGTTCTTCATGAACCTGGCCACTTCATGACAACTCTGGTTGAAAGGTTTCAAGTGAGTGAGATTTCATAGGCCTTGCACAATCTCCGTACCATGGATTCCTCCGATGTCACTATCTGGCACCCCGCCGACGTCTTCTCCGATAACCCCTCCAACCACAAAGGATTCGCGCTCATCGCCCTCAATCAGCCTCTGGAACTTCAATCTGCTATTTACCGAAGACTCTGGGATAATGCGGTCTATCATATCGCAGCTGACGGAGGAGCGAATCGGATCTATGAGAAGAACCATACTACGCCGCACAACCCCCAGGCGCCGCATTCCAGTCTTACTGAGGAGAAGAACGCTGAAAATTACCTTGATATCGATACAGTGATTGGTGACTTTGATTCCATGGATTCGGGCCTTAAGCAATATTTCAAAGATAATGGAACTGAAATTATCAAAGACGACGATCAATACTCTACCGATTTCACAAAAGCTGTCAAGTATGCAAAGACTTTCAAGCGGCCTACCGACTCCGAGTGGAGTCCACCCTCTGGTCACCATCAAGCCAAGTTAGAAAGTGCCCAGAAGTTGAAGACACCTCTGAATATCATGTGTCTTGGAGGTCTAGGGGGACGCGTCGATCAAGGCCTTTCGCAGCTACACCACTTGTACATGTTCCAACAGGAACCCAATTACACATCTGGCAAAATGTTTCTCTTCTCTAATGAAGCCATAACCTTCGTCCTCAAGAGCGGAAAACACAAGATCAAGGTCAAGGATGGATCGAACTTGATCAGGCTAGGGAAACATGTCGGAATCATACCGATCAAAGAACCATCTGTTATTACTACCAATGGACTGGAGTGGGATGTGACAGACTGGGTGACAGAGTTTGGAGGTCAAATTAGTACCAGCAATCACGTGAAAGACGATTGGACGTTGATTGAGACAACGAAGGACGTACTTTTCACCATAGATTTGGTGACTAATGTGTTTGATATGGGGAGATGAAGTGGTTTGGAGATAGAATGTACGAATCACTTCTGCCTGTTATGCGGCTCAATCTAAACACGCCGTAAGCCTCCCTTTTTCTTCGTGGATTGCACTCAGCGAATCAAAGCTCTTATCTTTCCGAAAGATTTATTTTTATAGAGAGTGGACTGTTACAAATACTTTACATTGCACTCAGCGAATTAAAGCTCTTATCATCTTTCCGAAAGATTTCTTTATGGAGAGTGGACCCTGACCGCCAAGCGCTACGCCCCCCATTATAGCTGAGTGATCCAAATATAACCGCACACGGCAAAATCACACAGTTCGACGAAAAACGAAAACGTCCCCCTATTTTTTTCAAACGTCAAAAAGAAAGAAAGAAAGAACCACGGGTGAAGTGTTACGTGGTGTTCAATATTCGCCCATCGATACCTAGACAGGATGTCGGCGTTAGCGACTTCAACCAGTACGACGTCAGCGCGTAGCTCGGCAACAACTATTCTCGGCCCACTGACCACAACGTATACACCCTCTACTATTGATTGCACTGATATATTCTATGCAAACAATCCAGCAAATACGGATGGAGGTTGGCTGGCACAGGGTGCGATTGCGGGTGGAAGCACGACTTGCATGCCTACTAGTTATCATCGAGAATCTGCCTGTAATTACTGAATCTTTTTTTGTTGTTGTATTGGCTTTTGATGTTAGATTTATGGCAATTAGACTCGTTATCAGATATTGCTGGACATGCTGTAGTAGTACTATCAGTTACTTCAGTCAGTCGGGGGATGTTTGCGTTGAAACAGACCACCGACTTGAAGCCATGCTTTTCAAGACGAACCCTGCACTCCTTTCATTCCTCTTCACCACGGTTCTATCATGCACCGGAGTTATGCTTGAATCGCGTACTGACATTGCCGAATTCTAGATCATTACTCCCCGGGTGTTTGTCCTGCAGGGTACAATGCCGCCTGCTCATACCTTATCCCAGACCATAGCAATAGCGATGTTGTCAAAACCGTCGCTACATGCTGTCCCATGTATGTGTCAACCTCTCCACCGTTATTCAGCTACTAATCATCATCGCAGCGGCTACACGTGTTTTGCAAACCGGCCAGCCAACCAAATCTATGGCTGTACATCATATCTCCCCTCAGACACCGTTCTGACCATACGTTCTGCTTTCTTCGACACCATAAAACTCACTTCTACAACCTCCTACGCCGTCATCAGTAGCAGCACTACTATGTCCGTTACCGGTACTATGAAGCAAATTAATGCATATGGTGTTATTATCGAGCGAGCAACAGACGACCCAGAGTGGACGACAGCGACATCAACATCCTCGGACTCCAGCTCCCGCACCTCAAACTTAAAGACTAGTGTCGCAGCATTAGAAACCTCTAGCAGCACAAGCGTAGCCTCAAGTTCCGCTACCACATCATCATCATCAACCTCTTCTTCCGGCTCCGTAAACGCAGCCACCGCAGCCGGCATAGCAATCGGCGCCATAGCCGGCTTAATTGTTCTTCTCCTCGGCGCATTCTTCATATATAAAAGGAGCTCACGAGCAAGTACGAACGCCAACACCACTTCGTCGGAAGACCAAAAATTCATCTCAGCGTATCAGGATAACGTTAACTCAAGTGCGACGTATATGAGCGCGACGCATTTAAACCCTTCGACTATTTCTGAATTGGGAGGTCCGACAAGGAAGGAGTTACCGGTAAGTACAACGCATGCGGTGGAGCTGTCACCTTATCCGCTGGACCGGAATAGTCCTGTCGCTGCGGAGTTGTCGAATTCGAATGCAGAGAGATGGGGGGAGTTGCATGGATCAGAATCGAGGATGATATAGGAAGAACAAGCGAGAGTCAGATTCATGGATGAGTGTTCTTGTATTATTTTGGGGGGCACAAAACGGATTTGGCGAAGGAGTTGATAGATTGATGACTGAAAAGAGGGTTTGCATGACTACCGGAGTTGGAGCATGATTGTGTGTAATTTGTAATATTTCTCGATGGGGAAGCGCTTCAGGATTTGGCTTGAGCATCTGAAAAATGGAAGAGGTACCGCGGCTAGGAGTAATTCGCGTGATATTGGAGACGAAAAGATGACATATCTATGGTAAAAGCAAGGAGTGGAGGAGAAGCTTCGGATCTGATAGCCTCGAGGCTGGGGATGGATGCTCAAGAAGCAACTTGGGGGCAATTTGATCTTGTCAAGTTTCTAATTCTACTGGAGACCAATCTCCAACTGAATGAGGCTCATATCCTCTGCGATGATTGCAAACTGGCACGCATCTTGGCTCAGATCAAAGTTTGGTTGGGGAGATTAAGTATCGAAAAAAGTAGAATTAGAGTATTCAATAGCAAGCTCTTGCACGCTTCTCCTGTAGAGGCAGGAGAGCCTGTATCAGTCATAGCGCATGCATGGGATATGCTCGCTTCATTGGTATATAGCTACATAATATACAAAAATCATCCGCTATGATAAGCACTATGCATTTGTACCTTTTCAGACCCTCTACTCCATGCTCATCGTCATGTCATTTTGTGGCCCAGGGCATTTTCAGGCCCTTCTAATCAAACTTGTAGCAATCAACCCTACAACTGCAGCTCCTACAGCTGCGCTCTCCAGCGCTATCACAGTCAAATCCTGTTTCCGTATCGACACCTGTCTCGAGCTCCATAGATCTAATGCTGCTTCTTTCCATGCTTCTATATTTTTGTAGTCGAAAGGTTGTTTGAAGAAAGGCATATGGGTAGGGGAAGGAGATGGAGTAGGAATGTGGGATTCGGCTGTTTCCATTGCAGCTGCTTCTTCCGGTTCTTCCTCCTGTTCATGTACGCGCTCGGAAGGGGTTGAAGAAGATATGTCATCGGAGATGGTGGAGGCGGTTGCTGCTGACACTGGGTCGGTGTTGAGTTCTGTTTCTGAGACTGGTCCTTCTTTTTCGATATTTGTTTCAGAAAGATCTATAGGCAACATCTGAACGCCGTCTTCCGCTTCCTGTTTCTCGGATATCAATCCTAAGGCCTTCTCCTTTTCCAGCGCCTCCATCACCTTCTCCTCAAATCCTGCGACCAATCTCCTCCTCCTCCACGGCTCAAACCCAAACTGGAATACCAAAAATAACAAAACGTTCACACCCATTAGCCCCCATGTCCCCCATGTACTCATCCTCCTAATCTTATCACTCCAAATCTGCTCCTCATGATACCGACTGAGTATACTACTCGACAATTGCCCCGCTGCAACCTCCGCCTCTCTCTCCGCATCTGCTAATCGTTGCGCCGCTTCTTGTACAGCCTGCTCATTACTATGATCCATGCGATAGAGCATAGTAAAACGCTCAAGATCGCTAGGTGTCCATGTATCTTTGCGCGCCAGGAGAGTGGTAACTTCACGCTGCGTTGAGGCACGATCTGCAACGGTTGCTTTATATTGTTGACGGGACGAGCGAACGCCTTCCTGAGCAGCAGCGACGCGTGCTTCGAGGACAGAAATCCGCTCTTTGAGGGCTTCGATACCGGAGTACCCGGTTAGGTCGTTGATTCTTTGAGAAGCGAGGAAGATGTTGCCCTGAAGATGATCCATTAGGTGGGAGAATCGTTTGGTCATTGCGTGGCGGCGAGAGTCAGAGGCGGAGGGAAGCTCTTCCTCAGAAGTGCCATTATGGTTGTCGTTGTGGTGAGCGCTGTTTATTTCAGATGGTTTGTGATCTGACTCGGACTGTGAAGGAGGTAAAGTAATGGGGCTTGAATCGTTTGGAGGAATTGGAGGTATCGGACCGTCTGACCGTGGTTGATCCGCGAAGAAACGCAGACTGGAACTGCGGACTCTACATTGTAGGCAAATTGATGGCCTGACAACTGGTCGATGTGGTATTCGCAAAGTTCTTGACACTGAAGCCGAACCCGAATCGAGCGCGAATCGAGGGACGATCCTTGCCAATGGTTGCATGGCAACTATCTTTCTCCTTCCCTTCTGCAAGGAAGAGAAGAAGAACTGTGCCGAACTGAAAACCGGCGGCTTGTCGTGTTCCTGACTTCGAATTTCTTTTCTCTTCGTGTTTTGAAGTCTGAAGTCGTTGAAGCTTTGGTGGAGCTCTGACCAGATTCTTCCGAAATGGTGACTTAATTCCCTCACCGCCTTTAGAGGGGTTTAGTGCCGAAATAACTTGAGAACTCACTAACCCCACCATACCGGTATGAGATGGATCTGAGACCCTGAACATTCAAATATATTTGAGACGACTCTTGCCTACATACACACATAGATGGATAGAACATATTAGAACTCTCTGTTTTATTGCTTTAATAGATCTTGTTGTCGTTCCTTTTTAATCCATCTCACACCCAAGGTAAGTTCCTGTCAGTCTTCCATTTCGCTATCGTTATCCGCAAGAACGAATACCGGTATCGCGCCAGCTAGTCAACGTTCATTGACCCTCGCAGACGTAGAACCTAGATCCCGAATCACCAATTCTTCAAGATGGGTTCAATCAGCAACCTCCCCGCCATGAAAAACTCGCCCAAATACATCTTCTTCACTGATTTCGACGGCACAATCACCACCCGCGACTCCAACGATTTCCTCACCGATAACCTTGGTTTCGGCCAGGAACTCCGTAAACAAGGCAACCAGGATGTTCTCCATGACCGCAAGTCATTCCGCGACTCCTTTCAAGAGATGATGGATAGCGTTAAAATCCCATACGACAAGTGCATCCAGACATTAATCGAGAATATCAAATTGGATCCATATTTCAAGGAGTTTATCGATTGGGCGAACGAGAACAATGTGCCGGTAGTGGTTCTAAGCAGCGGAATGGAGCCAATTATCAGGGCATTGTTGGAGCATATGGTCGGAAGGGATGCGGCCAAGGCTATCCAAATTGTCAGCAACGATGTGGCGGTAAGGGATGGACACAAGAGTATTAATGAAGAGGGTGGATGGAAGATTGTTTTCCACGATGAGAGCCATTTCGGACACGACAAATCTAGGGAAATCAGACCATATGCCAACCTTCCAGAAGACCAAAGGCCTACGATGTTCTACGCTGGAGACGGTGTCTCTGATCTTTCTGCTGCGAAGGAGACTGATCTTTTATTCGCCAAGAAGGGCCAGGGTAGGACCATCCCATTAGCACCAACTACTCTAGGTACAATGCTAACGATTTTGCAGATCTTGTCTCATACTGCATTAGAGAAAAGGTTCCATTCACCATCTTCGAGGACTGGTCCTCCATTCTATCAACTGTCAAGGACATCGTTGCAGGCAAAACCACGGTCAAGGATGTTTACGCCGCTGGCGTCGAAGACTTCAAACAAGGAGGAAATGAGAAATAGATTCCTGCTAACTACCGTCAATGCTTTTTTTCCTTAGAACATAGACCTTTCATAGACTTTATAGAGTTGTGTATAAGCACAGTCATTTCGCTCTTTACTTTGGGTGATTCGAAGCTGAGGTTAACTTGCGTACCGACCAGAGCTTAGCTTCCTGATTATTCATGCTGACAAGAATATAGATGTCCATTTATTGGCTGATACTCGTGGCTGTCTTCTTTTCGGGCATATATACCATCCTGCTCATCACAGCAGATACATCTTCGTCCTTCGCTTGTATACTAATCGATTCCAGTTCCTGAAATCCGCATGCGATGTATGTAGGAGAGCTCTGTTGAGAACTCATCAGAGTTAATACAACACCATCACGAGTAGCTCTATCTATTCCCAGCTTTAGCAACTTCGAACCAAACCCACGACGACGATAGTCAGGATGTGTTCCAAGAATTCGAAGATATAGCTGGTCAATACCGAAGGCTTCGTTGTTACTTTGGCGTGCCTGAAGGACGCGGCTCATAAATGCATCACTGCGAATAGGAGTGCTGTCCCTACGTGCGGAGTTATCAACAGCCACTACACACCTCGAGATTAGCATGGCTTTAAATCACGAACCGTAGGTTCATGATGAACAAACTAACATTGCTTCACAACATAACTAGGCCCATGCAAGCGCTTGTTCACATAAGACACGTCCCATATTGATAACGCGACCATCGTCCAAATTGAGTCTGGGTTCTCAACTTCAAGTATCAATACCTCAAAATCCTCATTCTCTTCGTCGATCATATATTCAATATAGAGTTTTTGGTACTTCCAGTGGTCCTCGGGGTAATCATGGCGATAAGGCATTCTATAATTCCAGTTTTCCTCTTCGTCCATACATTTGATCATTAGAGCCGTAACTGCATTGATGTCTTCGGGGCGCGCTTGACGAATTCGCAGGTTTTGCGCCATGATGTTATATTGAGAATTTGCGGAGTTTCTGAGCTTTCTGGTGGGCGCTTTGTAAAGGGAGATTGAAGCTGACAGTATATTGGAGATTTGGCTGACACGCGGTCCGATGACTGATGTGTCTTTACGAGTAAGCAGTATCCGAATTGGGGGTAGCGAACGGGGCCGGATTTCTCTTTCCCACAATTCTTGAATCAGGCTAACATGATTCCAAGAGAAATCTAAGCTGGAGTCGAATATAGTTATCCCCCAACACTGCAACAGCTCATTTCCGGTCGATTCGCAATGTCAAGATACAAATTTTTTTGGTGAAAGGGAAGAGATGAAATTTGTCAAGAATCAAACGACAGTAAATGGGCAATTTTGGAATTTAAGAGCAGCGATCATTCATTAATCCACTCATATTCTAGCATGGGGCGCGAAGATAAATGGTTGAAGGGATCCCGAAATTTCTACTGTCCTTAGTGACGATCCACCATAAGGTTGAAGTTAACTCATGCATCTGTATTTGAGAGCAGATACGTAGTTTCTAGCATCTTTCCCCTTCAGATAAAGTATAGGCGCGGTCAGATGATGCCCCTATCGCAATCCTTAGAAGCCAAGGTTGCAACGACAATAGCTGAGTTATGAATAGTCCCTGGATCCCTTTTTTATCTTTAATCCAAATGGATTGACATCTAAGCATCCTTTTCCTAAAGTATCCTGCAGTCTCAACCACCCTATATAGACTCCAAGACGTGCTCACTGTGTATACTTTCGTATACAAAGTGTGACTCTAAAGGATATTTTCTGATTTCTAAGGCCATCCTTCAATATTGTGAGGTTCGGGGCAAGCAGTGCCTCAAGCTCGATGCCACATCTGCGATTCCTAGTGGCAGTATTCAGAGTGGTTTCGATGATATATAGGTCCACCAATCATGCAAGATATTCTCGGGCGCACACACTCTGGTTTGTCATCCATCCTAAGCATGGTCAGGCGCGTCTCCTAGATATTTTCATCAAGGAACTAAATACCAGTGATATAGCTCAAAAAGTGGCTAGACGACTGAGGGGCCAGTATAACGACCCAGCTAGCATGTTGTCAATGAGGCTAAGATAATTTCGAAAACAGCTCCTTGAGAACCTACTGGTATTGACCGCCCGCTGTTGGAGCCCTAAGAATGTATAAGCATTGGCCGGTCTCAAAACTAGCAGTCTATGACTTACATGGAAGCCAGTTCTGATATGACTGTGAACGTTGATATTCTGCCGATCCATACAATTAAATATCCCCATATCAAGCCAGCCGGGCCACCGCTGTTTGCATTAGCAAATGCAAATTTCATGATGGAAAGATGATATGCAGTTCGTACTTCTGTAGACTTTGTGTCGAAACTGTGGCCCAATTTAGCTACTATTTTCTTCTCAACGCGCGATATCAGTAATTACTCACATCAGCATCCCTTTCCAGGTAGTCAGGACAGTGCATTAAAACCCCAAAATCAACATGAATCCGAAGTTGCGCTATTCTCAGTCAGTGAGTTCGAGATCTCAGATCCTCTGCATTTTCTGAGGGTTCAGGAATGACTGCCAGGCCAGCGGCAACCCTTCCATCCTTGATAGTCTGATAATCCAGCTCGATCTCCATTGTATTCACAATGTTTAAAACATCTACGTCTGCTTGAAGAGAAAAATAGCCCAACTATCCGAAATAGGGCAGCCAAGATGAAAAACACTTTACATTCGAATCTCGAAGATACCTGCTGTCTTGCAATATGAAAAGTGGGAAGCGGAAAGCCCGAGCATCAGATAACAGAAAAAGTCGGCAGCACTCGGCAGTTCATGTTAATCCAGGCATTCTGCCACCTGCTCTCTACTTTTTGATATGGAAGGTGTCAGCACCGTAACAGTTTCAGGAGCATATGAAATGCTGTTCCTCCGACGGTTGCACTGCGATAAGAACAGGCTCCTTGCGATAGTTACCATAAAGTTAGTTCCGATGGATGATGGCTGGATACCAGCGGTGTCAGCTTCCTTGAACCAAGCCGCACGCTTCTGTACGACTCCATACACGTTATTATGGCAAGAGAAACGAATTCTGTAGAAGTGACAATGTGGGCTTATATTTGGTTTTTACAAATTCACCGATTGGGTTGCTGATAAGATTGAATGAGGCACAGCCGCGCGGGGTAAAGAGTTAAGGTTATGTAATGTTTGACATCTCCTCTTGTTGACATAAAAGAATTACTTGCGTTGGCCCTTGAACGCAAAGCATTATGTATCATTGGTCTAAGAACCAGCAATTTGATTCTGAGGCCGATAATTGGTGTTGGATGTGCATCTTCAATTCAAACGCTATCACACCACTTTCTTTCTCATCTTGCTACTTCTAAGAGTATTTCTTATGTCAACGGGCGAGATTGACTCTACTCGATCATAACAATCAAAGTTCGTGCCTACACTGCCTAGCAAGTTCTCCTACATCATATCAGCACAAGGCCTAGAAAGTTTTACCAACCATGACTGATGGAACTGCTCAATTCCATGTTCCCGGGCTCTCCGAGCCTTGCCAGACGTGGTACAAAGTGTTTGGTGATCTTGAATCCTCTCAAACGCCTTTGATCATTCTGCACGGTGGCCCTGGGGCGTGCCATGAATACTTACTTCCATTGACCGACATCTCGCATTCTCGTCCTGTAATTTTCTACGATCAAATTGGCAACGGCGCTTCCACTCATCTTCCCGATAAAAATGGCGACGAAGCGTTCTGGACGGTGGAGTTATTCAAGAATGAGCTTGACAACCTACTTACACACCTCAAACTCAATGAGCGCCCTATCGATGTTCTTGGCCATTCTTGGGGTGGTATGCTAGCCGTCGAATGGGCAGCGAGTGCCTCGGCAAACAATTTACGTCGTCTTGTGATTGCCAGTAGCTTAGCTAGTATGGATGTCTGGCGAGTATCAATAAATTCATTAACGAAGAGACTACCCGAAGACGTCCAGAAGGCTTTGAGTCGTGCGGATAAGAACCGGGACTACGAAAGCCCAGAGTATGAAGCTGCTGTAGAAGTCTTCTACAAGAAACATCTCAGCCTTGCGCGTCCATGGCCAGCGAAAGAAGTTCAAGCAGCACTCAACTGGTTAAAGAAGGACTCGACTACTTATTCTACCATGTGAGTATAATCAGTTTGGGGTACATGTTGACGACCATCACCTAACACAAAAGACAGGTGTGGACCGAGTGAGCTGACCATTTCCGGCTCTCTGCGCGACTGGACCTCTATTTCAATCTTGGATAAGATCGCAGTCCCTACCCTTTTGTTGAATGGGTCGGAAGATGAGGCACAGGACGTAGCCATGCAGCCATTCTTTGATAAGATTGAGAAGGCGAAGTGGATAGTAATCGATGATGCAGCTCACTTCATTCACGTCGACCAAAGAGAGAAGTTCATGAAGCATTTGGAGGTATTCTTGACAGCGTAACGGCATGTTACGAGGGACTTAACGCTACTTAGCCTGAAATCTGTTCTTGATTTACCTTACACAAAATTCTTAGTCCTGGATAAGCACAACCTATAAATTTTTATGAGTAGGATTCGGTTATAATCTGGTGCTCCATATAATCCAACTCCCCAATGAGCAGTTGGAGTTTCCAGGGATACAAAGAGGAAAATTGACTGACCGATCAACGAATATAAGAACCTACTGCTGATTCTGGAGAAACTTCACGTCCAATCATATTACTCCAGATGAATCACGGGCATAAACCACATTTCAAAGCGTAAAACTCAGCCGTGGCCATTACCCGACAAGTACATGCTCTTATCCAGTCGCGAAGTAGCATGGAATTGGTAGAGAAACGCTCTGCGATGACTCAAATTAGGAGTGCTCGTCATTTTCATGTATACATCAACCTAGCCCTCTTATCCATCGTTACATACAGCCTCAATACTCATTTTATCGCCTGTGATAGGCGTACAATTAATCGTATCATCAGATAGCGCGCCTCGCTTGCTTCGGGTCCCGTAAGTATGATTAGAGACCGGTTTAGGTGCAGTAACCACGATGGCGCTCTGTGGTGAAGCGCTACTAACACTCCCAGATCCGCATCCCGTGCCGCTTCTATCAACTGCTTTACCCTTCCCTTTCAATTCAGGAGCACCACTTGGAGGTAAGCTAGCAAGTCCCATCCCTTCTATATCCAGACCTTTAAGAGTGGGAATCCCATTTCCCGTTGTTCCACCAATTACTCCGATCTCATCAAATGATCTTTTATATCCACGTAAATTCCCTGGTATGTTCGCGGATAGCTCTTTAAGTGGCGGCATTCGTCTTTTGATGTCTTCGAAAGTTTTCTGGGTAAGAGTATAATTGCTGAGCTTGCGCAAGTGCTGCCAAAAAGCAAGAGTAACTCTATCTGCAGGTGGCGTTTGAGCAGATGCAGTTTTACTGGGGGTTTCAGTCTTTGTTCGATCCTTCTTGGTAGATATTTTGGTAGGGAGAGCCTTTCGCTTCGACTGCTGAGGAAGAGATTGGCGTGATTTCTTGCCAGATACGTGAGTCACTCGAGACTTATGTGTCTCTTGCTTGAAATCTCCCATCTGTCCAGTCGAAGCCCTATAGGACTTCCTATCAAAGTTCTGCCAGTATTGAGGCCGAGGAGATTGCTTCCCTTCGCTATCATGTACCTTGCCAAGCGAATCAAGGATCTTAAATGTGAAATGTACGCCATTAAGTTTGTCGTCCCGGAGAGCTTGAGGTCGATACTTCGGCCTGTTGACTAAATCGCTCAGTTGTCTAGACTTAGCCGCAACCCTTTCTGGCCTACTTTCTTGCCCATGTCCGGGTGGTAACCATATATCCGACCGCCTCATCTTTAGATCAAGTACCCAAGCGTCGCAATCCCATTCCACCCAATAGTCAATGAATTCACCCCACGTACTTTCTGGAGGCTTGCTCTGATTAACAAAGACCACACTTCCTCCTTTTGCATGCACAGCCTGTGCGAATTCACGGACCATTCTTTTCAGACCAAACACCCTCAAACTCGTACCGAGAATCAACAGGACATCTGGCCCCAATTTGAGATCGTGGACGACAATAGGACCTACGAGATTCGCATTTGGATGGTCTTCTCCATAAAGGACTATGTCTGGTCTCAATCTGCCAACGGCAAGTCCCCTTCTACCCTTGCCCTGCCGAGACAGGGAACTCGATACACACGCAGGGCAATCGGGTGCAGATCCAGACATGGTGGTAGATTCCCGACCGGCTTCATCCCAGCTGGATAGCTTCGAACATACCCCACATCGTAACATACGGAGAGACCCATGCAGTAATACGCATTCAACTCCGGTTGCAACAGAGGAATCACGTCCAGCCCCAGCTGGGAGAGATTTATTTTGGGCTTTTGTCTGAAAACGCGTACGGTCACCCGCCCCAAGCTCCAGGTCGGTACTTAATCCTTCGCGCTCCTCCAAGCAGTCAATATTCTGTGTGTAGTTTCGGACAAGCCGGCCATTGTCTCTAAGAGATCGAATGAATTTATGTGTATGAGTAGTTGATTTGACTTCATCGTAAATCTTCCGTCGAAAGCTCGAGATAAACATATAGAATATTGAGGTAGAGAAAGGGTCAGACCATATAACAGAGTCGAAGAGATCTTTGCCTTTTAGATTAGGAAGTGCGCGCGCAGTTGATGACTGTGATGATTGTGAAGGAGGCTCGTCTGATTCGGAGGGGGTCGTGATGGAACTACTTTCGCTCAAAAGATGATGTCTCGAGTTGCAATCGCTCAAAGACCCTCCTACTATAGAGCTACCCGCCGATGATGCGCTATCAATGGTTATATCCGAAGGAATGCTCTTGCTGGTCTCCTGTCGGTGTTGTGATACAATTCTTCTAGACGACCGCCTAGATAATGGCTTAGATTCTTGTGAAATGGATCCACCTGTCCGTGAGTTTGTGGATTGTCTTGAAGAAGGCCTGCTCCCACTGAGAACATCAAGGTTACAGTTTTCAGTTGTAGGTTTGTCGATCAAACCTCGAGAACTCGACCTCGAACAGGACTTCGATTGATTTTTCATAGGTAAATTTTGATCGGTTATAGATTCTTGAAGGTTGGGTGAGTTGGAGCGTCTCTCTGTTGATGAATTGCTTGCAGTCCAGTCACGGGACTCTTCAGGAAGGATTACAGCAAAGGTTTTCGGATGCGGACTGTCCGGTACATCTTCGGTGTTAACATTATCATCATTCGCAATGTCGTCCTGTAGACTATTATCCACTGGAACCTGGGAAACTTCAGATGAATACTGGCTCGCGTATTCATTGGATTCTTGAAGAAGTTGCTGTGAAGGCTTTTCTCCGATACTCGAATCTTCCGATTCAAATTCAGGTGCTTCGTCATCTGGGGTAGTCTGCTCTGTAGGTGTATGTCTGCGAGCACGTCTTCGCTCTGGAGAGGAACACCGCGAGGCAGAAGACTCTGGTTGTAGTGACGATTCTTTTGACACTTGGTCAACAGGCTGATCGGAAGCTACTTCGACCTTCGACC
The DNA here is from genome assembly GCA_001465935.1 of Clarireedia homoeocarpa. Taxonomy (NCBI): domain Eukaryota; kingdom Fungi; phylum Ascomycota; class Leotiomycetes; order Helotiales; family Rutstroemiaceae; genus Clarireedia; species Clarireedia homoeocarpa. The sequence continues at coordinate 147,304 of LNKV01000047.1, read as the reverse complement.
CATCTGCTCTAACAAGTTCATAATACCAACGGTCAGTGACGCGACGCTTCTTCTTGGGACGATCGTCAATGTCGACATCGTTAGTCGATGATGCCCAAGGCGGATCTCGAAGCGCGGCATCATATTGAGCTTGAATCATCGAATACAGTCCATTCTCTGATCGAAAGTCCTATCGCATCGTTAGTGTCAGTTTTATATTGAGGGGCTATTGGCAAGAGTTGAGTGAACTGACAGGTATACCACAGTTGGTACTTATTCCAGCACCTGTAACAACCACAACTTTCCTTGATTTGGCCATGATATCTGCGATCTGCTGCAGCTCCGTCGCAGAGCTTGGTCGAACATTTATTGTAGGCATTGTCGCAAGATATCAGAGAAACGCTATGCCTCTAGTTATGCTTTCGAAATGGAAGCAAGAGTGGTATCTCCTGCTCTGTGGATCGCCAGCACCAGGTGATCCTTTTGTTGGAGGTCAAGTAAGGGAATGTGATGCGATCACAGTAACAAAAGCCGTCTCGTCTCCAGATTCAGGTCATTTCGCGTAGATTCCAGCGTTCTGCTGCAGCCAGCATATGGTTGATTTGCGTGTCGTCAGTATGTTCGTGTCGTAAGGAGTTCAATGTCATTGAAGCTCGGTGCTCGAAGATCATCCAGAGCGTCCCAGTCGTGATGGGAGTTCTACGTGTAAAATCTCTTCGGTAGTATATCCCAAAATGCAGGAATTTGACCCAGAAACGCCAATCAACGCCGTAAATCTCCAATTCTCCTTCTTTGGCTGGCCCACTATGTAGCACATAAATATCACAGATATGCCTGATGCCCTAGTTTGAGCCGAATCCCACTCACATAGAAAGTTGTTGCTGTGCCGAATAGATGCAGTATATGCAGGAATGCATACAGGATAGTATCAGGTGGGATCGGGACTTCCTCGTGGTCGACGCGCTGTTGGAGGTTCGAAGTTTCGGAGAACAAGGAGATGTTAAATTCTGGGTAGATTGCCACTCAATGCGCAATAGGAGAGTCCGGCAAAGTCTATCCGGCGGGCTGGGAGCAAGAGTTGACAAATACTCCTCGTGAAGTGATGTAGTGAGACGCTAAGGTCGGTATTCCGTATCAATCCTCTCGTTGAAGGTGTGAGAATCGTATAAATAAAAGCGAATGACATTGTGATCCTAAGCAAAGACGCGAAACTGATGAACGGTTACCGCGCCGCGCACGGACCACTAACAATTGTTTCTAAGTCCATGTCTTTCCTCCCCCACACTACACTCAAACCATACAATATCCAACATCCACCTTCTAATCTGCCTTCAACTTACTATGAAGCTGTTCATGCGATACTTCTTGACTGACATTTGTTGCTGTACTCGAAGTGCTGGTCATATGTGCTGCTGGTTGAAAAAATGTCAAAGTTAGTCATTCCCAATAGCACACAAAACATTCCGTTTAGCCTCTCACCTACCACAACGGAGGTTTGTTGAAGATGCGTGTTCAGAGCCAGCTGTTGTAGCAAATCTCCTATAGTCAAGTTGGCGCTGAACCATGGTTTCATTATGGTCTGAAGGTTGCTTCAAATTTTCGTTTCAATGTCACCTGGTATCGTTAGTCACCGTGTGCAGCAAGAGAGTGCTCAGCCCTACAGCATCTAACCAAACGACTATGACTCTTGTGTTCTGCGCTATGTTTGACAAACTTATTACTCCAGACGTTTGTTTTTGAAATGTTTGCAAGACACCTCAGACAGTAAGAACGGTCATGGGTTTATCATTTACTATACATTTCAACCTTTAAATTCAAGCCATATATCATTGTATTCGAGCTATAAGATCCACAAGTGTCCCTCTTCTATTTCCACATAAAATCAACAGTTATGCATTGTAGATTTGAATTGAGTCGAATACAACCTACCACCTTCAAGTCTCGCTCCAGCTTACATGGCAGACCGACGAAAATTGCAGTTTGTCTGGCCGAAAGATGGGCATAGAGGTCGTGGCCATCGCGGATTTTTTGGGCGACTGAACAATGTTGTGACAAATAGGGGTCCCGATATTTTCATTCAGAGACAAGGAAGCAAAACAGCGATTCTTCCTGACGTTTGGGGAAACTGGTAATACTAACCATTCTCCTCCCGAAGGGCTAATGTGTAATATCATTGTTATCCGCTAATCAGACAAAAGGGACTCATATCATGACAAAGCTAGGCATGACTCAGAAGAAGAGGGTGGTGGAAGATCAGGCCGCACTGCTTTCGGGACTTTATCTAGAGGATACAAAAGATATGATCCGTATTCTCGTAAATATGTTGAATGGGCAAAACCGCACGACTGGAATGGGCATGGTGTCGGCAACATACCTGGAGAATATCCACGATTCACAAGAGATGAAGCAGCTAGGATGAAAAGAGCAGCAGCTAAAGGACATAGAATAGATCTGGCGAAGCTTGGAAAGGACTGGAATCATAATGGGCCCAATGTGAGTATATTTATCCCAAAGCAACAGCCGATTTCTGACATCGTTATAGAGATTTAGACAAGAATATGATGAGTACTGGCAGCATGCACACCGACTTGGGGAGAATGCTCGGCAAGGCTTACCAAGATGGTGGGGACCAAATCCGTATTTGAGGATGCATCAAGAATGGCCTGATGATATGAATTATTGGGGCTGGTTACATGGCATATGGTGAATCAGAATTTCGTCTTGAGTTAGCGGGAACTGTCTTAAAATTCGTTTTTCGTATTTGATCTCTTCTTCCTGCTCCTCTCTGCCGGAGGTATTTCTCTGTTATTCGTTTAGGACAATGGAAACAATGGAAGCAACTGTATTCAGCGAATCTTCTTGGGTCATTCTCGAAGCTCGCATCAAGGCTTTTCATGATAGATATGCAGGCTTTGGATCTCCAAACACATCAAGCTTCAGTTATCACATCGAAGGAAAAGCAACAATTTCCATATTAGCATATATATTTTTCGATTTGACAACCATTGGCTTTGACTGAAATTCGGGTTACAAATTCAACCTCCTGCAGTCGCTCACAAACCTTTTCTCCGCACCTGAAATGTCTTCCTTCTCCATTTAGCAAGTAGCAATCATAGTACTCAACGCCGACTTTTCTGCACTCGTCACCGTCAAATCATACGTGTACTTGACCTTAATCCACATCTTCGCATATGTGCACCAATAGCTTGCTGTATTTGCCATAACAGATTAGCTTTTTGTATCCCTTTCGTTCTCAATCTCCCGTCTTCACTCTATTTCCTTGCTTCTCTCGCCCACTCCTTTTTATCACGTCTACCCCCCCCCCCCCCCCCTTACAACAAAAAAGAAAGAAGGACTCACTAAGCGACGGTTTCCAGTCCTCCGGTCCTCTGTCTCCCTTCGACTCGTTCACGTTGTCTGTCACTGCCAACAACTGTGGGTTCGTAATATCGTTTGCAAAAGCCTGTCTCTGCGCCGTGGTCCATGAGGATGCACCGGACTAGTTCATTTATCAGTACCGTGATGAACCCTTCACGTCTCCATTCCAGCCTCAGTCCATCCCTCTCTCTTTCTTCACCCTTCCTTTCCCCATTCTTTGCGATCAACCTAGCAAATAGCAAAAGATGAAAAGATGAAAAAACATACTTTCCAAGCGTTACTCAAAGGAACCAGATGATCAATGTCGAGATCACTAGCTGCAGTCCAGGTAGCGCCGTCATAAGGAGAAACCCATGTGCCGCTCGTAGCAGTACAAGCGCTATTTACGACAACATTGGTCCCATCGCGCTTAAGAACATATTCACGGGTATTGCATGTGCCGGAGATGGTAATCCACTAGGTAACGGAAGGAGTGTGTTAGCTTTTGGTGATACAGGGATGGAATCGGTAGGAAGAAGGAAACGGGAGCGGGATGTGGTTGCGAATAAACAGTGTTCGTAGAAGAGGGTGGATATCCCGACTACATCAGGACCCAAAGCCGCAAGGCCCAAAAATGAAAGAACTCACAGTAGGAAACAAATCCCTGTCATACCCATCCTGCGGGCCCGCGGCCTGGACTGTCAGGGCCGCAAGTTCGGTCTTCGCAGTCGAAGTAGCCGGGATACCAGGAGGGGTAGGCTCAGGAACAGGTGCAGCATGGACAAGCAGCCCTTGAATAGCGACGAGAAGTAGAATTGAAAACATCTTGGATGTAGGATCGATACTCTCTGGAGACTAATATCTCTAGCGGTACGATATCAAATCTCTGTGGCGTGGGACCGGGAGAATTTATAGATGGCAGGTTTGGATGGAGGTACAATACTTTTGTATTGCTAGACGATCATGCCTATCTGCGTACCTATCTGCTTGACTGTACCTTACGGCATCATCTCCAACCTGCTGTACCTCACAACCCTAACTTTACCAGAGCACCGCACAGCCAATCACTCGTGCAACTTCTTAAATTCCTTCTTCATCAAGCATAATCTCCTATCCTTCCCCAACCTATATCACTACCTCGCATCCATCCCTCTCCCTCATCCACCTATCCCACAGTCCCTATCTCCCACCTGTAAATCATATCTCCCAGATCAACTTCCCAAACCAGCAACTTAAAACCGACCACACGCGTCCTAAGTCTAACTTTAAGCATAACGGTATGCACATAATCGTAAAGAGGCGCAAAATGAGATGCAGGGCTATCAAATCATGCCGGCACATGTTATGTAGGCTGTGCTTGGCTGGGTATCCCCACCTTCCGAGTTTGGGAGGAAGGGCTTGGCGGAGCGGAGGACGCCGAATGGAGAAATTTTGTGGGGTTGGGTGGGTTTATTCAGAGTGTAGGCGGACTAGATATCCTGATCGATAATGGTATCAATATGTTAATATGCACGGCTGAGATAGCATAGGATAAGTGGTGGTAAATTTGGGTTTGGGATGATTGATAAGGTGGTTGAGAGGAAGGAGACGTGGCGGCTAGGGGTCTAGTATCGAAAAAGAGACTTGACTCCAGCAGCTGATGGTTGTTGCTTATGATATGTGAAAGGCTATTAGGTGGTAAATCCCATCTGGAAGGTCGCATAGCTGTATCAGGGCGAAAAACACGTTAAATCCATATCCTAATAATGCATCTGCAATTATCATCGGACCCCACCTACATTAGCCGCTACCTACATTGAGTACATCCATAATGATATATTCCTTCCTTCCTGCTTAGATTTACCCCTTTTCTTCAGAAACGCGGAAGTTTGGCACAAAACCTCAATCTGAGCTGGGTCCGGAATATTTGTTGTGTAAATTGGGCGGGTATTTCTTACATTCACAACATATACCTAAACATCTCTCCTCTTTCCTTACCCAATCTCTTCTTTCCACGATCGCCTCCCACGCCCACGAGCCCTTCTCGTTCTTCCCCACCCCTCTCACTCTCCATTCTGGCATTTTCTCTTTTCAGCCACCACCTCAAACCAGCTGTCAAGCCCGCAACGCCAAACATTACACAAGCGCAAACTGCCATTCCCTTCGTGTATCTTGGAGCCTCCCTCTCAGGATATAACCGCGTCCCAATCAGCGGTCCACACTGTCCAAGCATCTGCATCATCGCGAATGCAATTCCTTGGCGCGAGGTGCTAGACTGATTGTTGATATTCCACGTGATTGTGATAGTAATGACACAAAAGAAGCCAATACATGCAGGATAGATGGCCATGTAGCGAATGTAACTAGACGGGTGAAGAGGTAGCGTGAGAATTATGTAGCCAACCGAAGAGAGCAAAGAATGGAAGATTATGAACGGAGAGCGGGTGCGGAAACGGTCGGATAGATAGGCAGTTAAGAGGACAAAGATGAAAGAAACAATGTAAGGCGGTGCACTGAGCGCTTGAGATTTCGCGGCAGAATGACCCATAGAGCGTAGAATAGTGGGAAGAAAGATAGGCATGCTGCTGAATGACATGTTGGTGAAGAAGAAAATGAACGATGTGAGCAAAGCTTTTGGGTCTGCAATGGTTGAGATTACTTCACTGAACTTCAGACGATCTTTAGATGTTGGAGTAGACGAGGTAGATTCGTTACGGAGTCGTAAGACTGCGACCTTTTTTTGGCGGCGGGTGAGATATGATGCTGTAGCTGGTGAATCTGGTATGCGATGCCATGCAATCACAGCAACGAGCACACTGGGAAATCCTTCAAGTAGAAATAACAACCGCCAAGGAGCGATCGGAGAGTATTTTCCCAATTTCACGATGCCCCATGCCAGAGAGCTCGCGAATGAGGTGGCGAGTGGAGCTGCGCTCAAGAATATTCCTGTCCTTAAAGCCAATTCATCTCTCTTGAAGAAGAAAGACAAGTAGAATGGAATACCAGTGAAACCAGCCTCGCCAATCCCGAGTAGTGTTCGCAGAATGAGAAGGCTAGCGAATGAGGTTGCTATACTTTGTAATGAAGCAATGATTCCCCATGATAGAACGATGCTGGTTATATAGATGTGGGCTGGAATGATTTTCCAAAGGATGGACATCCATTCGAACAATATGTATGCGATATAGAAGACGGTTATGACCCATTCATATTTATTTGAGTCGAGACGAAGGTCCCTTTCCAAACCCGCTATTTTAGCGTTTCCGATATCTGGATATATTTAGCTACCATCTCACAACCAATTGCCCCGACGGCAGAGCAGCAGGAGGAGAGGGTTTTGAAAACTAGGGGAGATGTACTCGACCGGTCCAAAAAGCTCAACATATATAGGAATGCGACAAATAGTACCAGTTTCTTGTCAAGTTTCCTCACCACAGCCCGCTCTTCATCTGGTGTATATAATTGATAAGATTGTACAGTCGAGATACTACCTCGTCTCCTTCTACCATCGTGATACCCGCCGTCAGCCTCGTCATCCGTTGAGTCGTCATCTACTTCCTTTTCAGAATGCCGTGTCCGCAATTGGAAGCTCTCATCAGTCTCGGCATATAATTCGGACCCATCTTCGGAATCCGGTGTAAGGTGCGCAGCAGAAGTGGACGTTGTGCTTGTGGAGCTTGATTCAGGGATCGCATACTCGGCTTCGTCTGATGAGGATCGCTTTGGGGGAACATGATAGAGGGTTCGCAGCTCCATACTCAGAGGGCATTACTCGTGCCGCACAAAATACCGACACGTTTGCCAAATTATGGCAGCATTTCAATCACTGTTCGTATTGAATGCTCTTTAAAATATGAAATAGTTCGGACTATTTTACTCGAGTTGTAGGTATTTGTTCCTCCGAGTTTAACAGCGCGGCCACACTAGGCAGCTCCGTGCACGAGCCAGCCGCCGCTTCCAGCGTCTATAGAACTAATAACCGCGTTCCCGTCTTCTCCCTGTTCACTCTCTTCCAACATCTCCTTGTTTGATCTCCTAATATGATCTTCCAGACTCGTCATACATCGCCAGCTTCTATCCATACTGATATTATTCAGGTCTCACTATACACCCGTCTCACTGAAGCTTGACCTTCTGGTAGGTTCAACGTGAGTCAAATTACAACTCTCGATTGCTCACAGAGAGTAGGCTGCGGCGGAAGCCCAGCGGGCGGGCTGCTGACCCTTTGAGGCCCTACTAGGTGGAGGACCTTCTCAAAAACGGCAACGATTCTAAGTGCGGTTTTACGAGCAGCTTGGGGAAAGGCCTGGAAATTAGTCCTCCTATTTTGCCCTGGGCTGGTCTGAAACCCAAATTTTTGTTGCACGTCTCACTTGCTTGGAAAGCAAGAATTTTTCGGTGAAAATCGCAGGTAGCGATTTTGGAGATTTTTGAGATATGCAACAAACGAGAGTTACGATTCAAATTGATACTATCCCTCCCCATGAATAAAGGTTGAATTTTTGTGCGTCTTGCCACCGAAAATTTAACCTTTATTCATGGAGAGGGATAGTAGAAATGAGACTAGAAGGCAATTCGGAGAATGTGGTATCAGATAGGATGGCTGAGAAAATAAAAACCCGGCCCACGGGGTAATAGGCAATGACTAACCAACCTATTATAGAATAGACTGCGGTAGAGTTGAGAATATGTAAGTAATATTTTAACTAGACAAAATCACAAGTTCAATTTTCGGTACAAAGTATAGTAGAAAGAGCATAATTTTGAGATTAGTAGTTCTAGTCTATCGAATTCTATTCAACGTATTCTCGAGTACTCTTTCAGTTCTTTGTCTAACAGCTCTATCCACTACGGTACTATCATCTTGAGATCATCGTCTTCTATTCCTATTCCGTGGCAAAGCTGGTTGTAATGCTTCATCTTCGGCGGTAATATAAATAGACTTATAGCTGGCACTCAGAGAGCATATGACCCTTCTTGCCACAGCGGAAGCAGGCATTTGCTTCCCTTCTCCTCTCCAGTTCGTCTTTGGATACCCATTTGGCTCTTTCCCGAGCAGCTTTCGTTACACGGGTCGTAGTCGAGGGCTCCCAGTCCATTTCGTCGGAACGGGAGGGCTTTGAGGAGGAGGTTTCTCGTCCGTCGGCCTGGGGATATAGAACGATTCGTCCTTTGCCTGCCTTGATCCTAGCAGTATCTGCCAGAGAGTCCGATGTTCTTCTCAAAAGGGCCACGAACTCGTCGTAGTCCGTAGAGATCTTATAACCAGCCAGCTGTTCGATAATCTCAATATTGGTTGTGTAAAACTCCAAAAGTGACGCCACTTGACTCTCGTGGATGGAGCCAGTTTTTCGCGAAGAGTGCGAAGTATCTTCCATGTTGTGTCGCATCCTTTGAGATAATGGATATATCGATGCGAAATTGTCTTGAGAATATGCTTTTCTATAGCTTGAATTTGTATCCGAATGCGATTGAAACGAGGTAAGTCTATCTCTGTTACTGCCTTCATCATTATCGTCCAGAGTTGTCTTTGGTCGGTTGTAAGTGCGAACGGTGATACAGCATCTGGGGCGACGACTTTGAATGAGGGTAGGTCGGGTTCGTCAGGGAGTTCTGGTTGCTTTTCGAGTTCTGGGTTTATGAGGTCCCAAACTTGGGTTCCTCTTTGGGCCATGACTTCGATGTTGGTAATCCAGGAATTCCAGTCTGCTAAACTGTCGAGGATGCGTGTTTCGATCGTTTCTTCCAATTTACCTCGGAAAGCGCGATACTGGGTCTCATCTTCTCCCGAGAACTTCACGGGATGAGCTATAGAATGACATGGTGTGTGGACAATGGTCCGGCCGGGAGTTCAACAGTGCAAGTTTCCTTGTCTGTCGCCAGCAGCTTGTACGGGCCTGTCCAGCCTTTCTTCTCTCTCCAGACTCGTACATTCGACTGGAGAGGCAGGTCAAGGGCTTCCGTCGTCCGAGGGCCATTCCTGGCACTTAGTGCTTCCTTGGTTTGGTGTTGCGCATTGATTTTTCGAATTTCCACTATCGCTGCACGAACTGCTTGGGCTCATACTATCATTGATTGCGATGGGGTTGATATCTGGTTGATTCTTGGATATGCCCCGAAGACAAGAAGGGTTGGTACGAGACCATTTGGGCCAGCAGTGTCGTTTACTGCTTTCACTGCCATCTGCAGTACGATCTCCTAACAAAATAAAACAACAAATAACAAAATGAAACTAACTCTCTTCCCTGGCACTACTTTTGTTCACGTACGACCCACCCTTCTACTCGGACAGTGAGTTCATTCGTGGCAATCATTCTTTCTGGTGCCTTGTTTGCTGTCCCCTTCGTCATCGCGTCGGCCGGGTTGTCGTCGCCCTTGATCCATCGGATCTCGGTGAGTTCTCTCCTCTCGTACGATTGACGCAGAGCCATTATATCAATCATTAATCGCTTTTCTTTTGTCGTCCCAAGTTTGACAAGACAATCGTACAGAGAATAAGAGTCTGTGCAAACAATTGTCGGCAGTGCTGGGAGTCCTAGCTGCTCAGCGATCGTTTGGATTGTCCTGGGCTCCGGCCGGCCCGGCCGGAGCATTGTCCACACACATGGCTTCCTTATTGTCATCATCATCGTCGTCGTTATCAGAGCCGCTGTAACCACAGGCTGCGCCGAAGGGGTGGCCAGAGCCGGGGGGGTTGGTTGAGCTGAGGAGCTCGAAGGAGTATTATTCCCTCTTAGCTGCAGGATCGCAGCTTCCAAAGCTTCGTTCGTTCTTTCCTGGTTTTGTACGAATATCTGGAACCAGGCCGGTACATCAAGACAGAGAAACGACTGGAGCAGAAGTAGCACTAGATAATCCAGCAATTATAGTAGAAAGAGGACCGTTTTGGTTTATCAGAGGGTTAACACTTAGATTGAGTAGAGTAGGATCGATAATAGAGGAATCAATAGTTGGTCGAGTAAAGATTGAACTATTCGAAGGTCCTATATTTGAAGTAGAGTAAACTCCTATTACCGGTTGGTTGGTGATATTCGATCGATTGGCTCTATTTTGGGACAAAATAAAAGCCCTCTTCCATTCTGTATAGCCCTCAGGGATTTTCACAGTTGCTATAAATGTAAGTTGGTTGATTTGAAGTTATATCACTTCGTAGAACTTACTATTGGGGTTGGCACAATATTTCTGGTGGTATCGACGGCATTTCATCTGATGAGCTTTAATTCTGCGTTTTTCTGCAGAGTTTTTTGTATTTCTTGCGCTACTGAGGCGCTCGTTGAGCCGTCGATATTCATCTCTTTGTGACGAGACTGCCAATAAAGACACTGAATGACCTTAGAATTCTAAGAATGAAATATCACTTTCGTTACATTATACTAAGGTCTTGATGCTTGTCCTCTGGGTTGTTCTTACCGGCAATACTAGCAAGAAGCTCGAACTGCTGATAAAATGGCTCAAAGGGTTGGCCTTCGAGTTGGACAAGATGAGCGTAAGCGTCCTGGGCGCGTTGACGTTCGGCCGGATCCGTTAAGAAGTTGGCTACTTTGTTTATCATCTGTTCGGACGTGATATTGTCTTGGATATACAGTCCTTCACAGTAATCAAGAGCTAAGCCTTCTAGCTGATCTAGTATATAGGAACGTTTAGCACTGTCATTGACGAAGTTATGCTCATATTGGCTGATCCGATCCAAAATAAGCTTTCTCCATAGCCGAGCAGTGGGCTTTTTTCCGTCCGAGAGCTTGTTGGCCAAATAAGGGACCTTAAATGACACGTAGCTGGGTGCAGCTGGGGTTGTGTCGTATTGTCGTGGAGCAGGTGGTTGCGGGTTGTGCTGTTGATGCGGGGGCAATGGTTGAGGGGTACTAGATAAGTCATGCTCAATGGTTGGCTGAAGCAATGATTGCTTTTCTACCTGGTTTGCCAGCGTGGCCATTCGGGTTTCCATTTGCTCAAGCTTTTGCAATAATATAGCCATCATTGGGTCTGGAGAGCGGGGCCTGTAGCCGGTTCGGAATAGCTTCTTTGGGCAGCTTCTCCTTTGCTTCGGCGATGTTTGCCTCTAGGATTGGTATTGATGTTTTGGCCAAGCTGGAGAGGTGGAGATGCCAGAGGAGGGGATTGATGATGAGAGTCCGAGGGGGACTCATCTCCTGCTTGATATGTTGCTTGGCCAGTCTCAAGAGTATCTTGAGTGCTAAGCTGAGTGTCAAGAATAGTTGTAGTGCCTTGCGAAGCACCACGAGAAAGCGAGCCAGGTGGCCCAGCCGATATAGAACGACCTGATCGGCCTCTATTTTGAGGAGGAGGGGGTGTTCGATACATTATAATAAAGTATATAGGTTGTTTGGGGTTTTGGGGGATAATACCATACGTCGACAATGTCGGAATAGGTCTACTCCTACTGCTCAGAGAATCTTATTGATTCAAAGACAAGGAGGGATTGATTTGCCAATATTATTTGGAAGGCCGTTGGCACGGCCGAAGGGGTAAGATGAGTTGTAAATAATGTGACGAGACTGCCAATAAAGACACTGAATGACCTTAGTATTCTAAGAATGAAATATCACTTTCGTTACACTCTTCGGCCATCCTTGAGATATCTTGGGTCTTCCAAGAGTCTCCGTTCTTAAATATGCCTTGGGTCTTCCAAGGGCTTCCGTTCACTTCTGACTGGTGCAGTCGGGTAAGAGATAGAATTGTAATGTGAGAGCCTACGTTTCCAAGCTTCTTGAACGTAGACTCTCACATTCAGTGACTAGCATCTGACGAAGTAGAGGATATCCCTAGAGACAAGCTCTGAAGCTGTAATACGCTTTGTATCTTGGAAGACTAACATCCGATGAAGTAGAGGATATCCCTTAGCAGGGATACTGTTTTTGACCTTGATATGCCATTTGCGCATATCCTCTAGGGCTTTACCTATCTTTGCTGCTTCTGTGATATTCCAATGTTCGCATGGTAAGGGAATAATTCCAAAAACAAAAAGTAAAGTAACACCGAATGCCCATATATCTCCGGGCTTCCCTCGGCTCTGATCAAGTAGATATTCCGGTGGTAAATACGGGGGTGTACCAGCACTGTATATACCAGCACTGTATATTTGAGATATTGATGATTTGTAGGACAAATCAAAGTCGCAAAGGACAGCTCGCTTCTCTGGATCGTCGATAAGAATATTCGAGGTTTTGATATCGAGATGAAGAATATTCTGAATATGGATATACTCCAAAGCATTGCTTATATCTCGTATAATTGTATTTTTCCAATCATTGGATAAGTTCGATATCTTACGATTATCAACAAACTCATCGAGACAAATTACTGATGGTGGTGTACCGATCTTCGGAAAATGACTTTGTTTGTTTATTAAAAACAATTCGAAGACCTACTATTTTTATAGGGTATCCGAGTATCTTCCACTGACATGCTTTCGTGAGATCGAGATCCCGGGAACTGCTTTCACCCACTCAAATCAGTTTCTGAGTCCCCAGATCTCACCCCATCTCCTCCAATCCCCTTCAATGGGACCATCCAATTTCCCAAACCGCGCCTCCTTCCCTGTATTTGCTTCTGGCAGACAAATCCATTCCCGCACACTCCCTGGAATCTCTTCCCTGATGTGACTGATACAAAGTAAAGCTTGATCTTTGGTCAGACCGTTCATCACAACATTGCCGGATTTCGCAATATCGGATTTGACGATTTGCTTATCTTGACCATGATGAGAGTAGCCTTTTGCTTCACCATGGGCTAGGAATAATAGACAACGATCACGAACCCTGTCGTCCATGCCGCTAAATGCTTCGTCTAGGATAACGAGATCGGGCGACTTGATTATAGCGCGAAGGAACAGGGCAACGCGTTGGGATGAGAATGGCAGCTCGCGGAAAAAGATATCATCAGCCCAGTTGGGTTGGGCCTCAGCTCCAACATGACCTCTTTTCGCAGCGTCATTACTCACAGCCCCTCCTGGCCTCAAATCATGCTCAAACCATCGCAAACATGCATCGATCCTCTTATTGGCTTTGGTGTCCAACTTTGGCACGCCCATAAACGTATCAGCCCAAGCATTCGCTAAGACCTTTCTCAACGTAAGATTCCTCGGAATATGATTATGGATCTCAGGACTTGAATGGCCAATTCTAGACTGCAAATCAAAGATTGAGATACCTGGCTTACCAGGTTCAGGAAGTCTTGACCTGCCGAAAAGACGTATGGGAAGCGAATATGTTTGTGGATGATCAGAACAGATCAGTGATAGCAGAGTGGTTTTGCCCGAACCATTTGGACCGAATATTCCCCATCTTTCGCCCCTCTTTACAGTCCACCATAGCCCATCTCTTTCGTCACCGTTCACGGTCTGTGTCCAATTTCCTAGCACAGATTTGGATCCATACTTAACACGAGCGCCTTCTATTTCAATAAGAGGCTCGCCAGTTTCTAGTGGCTCAATGTCGTCTAGTCTGTAGCCATCTCTGCTCATGGAGCTTGCCTGTTCTATAGCAGTTTGCTGGCGAGATACATCCTTGGTCTCTCCACCAGTTTTCACTTTCACATGCGGTATGAAAGTTGGTGAGTTTTGTTGAAGATCCGGTTCTTGGATGCCGTCCGAAGTCAATCTTCGTCCAACCTCCTTCAAAGAGCCTTTCGACAAATGCAAATCGTTTTCGCCGTCCCCTTCCAGCCCAGCATTTCCTATGTAATCCTTTAACTCCCCTAGAACACTCTCCTTCTTCCCTAAAAAACAAACCTCACAATTCCCTTTCAAAAATATCAAGTCTGTTATCCAATCCGGAATTGGATCTTGCGGTCTCAGCGATATTACCAACCGTGGGGCATTCTTTATCGCCAAGCCATGCAACATTGGACTCAAGCTCAATAGTGTGGGCGGATCAAGTCCCATAAACGGCTCATCGAGTAGTAAAACCTCCGGCTCCTCCAACAATGCTCTAGCAATCCTAGCACGTCTTGTTTGTCCATTGCTCAGATTCGAGACTGGCATATGAATAAGCTCCTGTAATCTCAAGTCTGCGATTACTCTATCAAGAGTCTTTGTATCCAAGATCTTCTCATCCCCAGAAGTAGAAGGATTTAATTCTGTATTTCCTCTCAAGTAGTCCAAGACACTGAAATCTGTTTCTTCTCGTCTAGATTCATATCTTGCGCTCAAATAAGCACTTTTTGGCGCTTGGCTTCCTCCCAAACCTTGCTCCCCATCAAACCCTACATAGCGAATTGCACGATTTGGTGAGCGTAGTTTGGGATCGATTTCGGGGGTGGAGAGGTATGGATAGGACCTTGCGGCTGCGGGGATACATAGTAGACTGCCTCTTAGAATCTGCAAGAACGTCGTTTTGCCGGACGAAGATGCACCAATAATAGCCCAATGCTTTTCGGGAGTGGGAAACGAAGGAACTTCAAAGTTGAGATTGGAGAATAGAGGGGGATTCGAGGCCGCGGTTATATGAGAGGAGTTCGGATGGTGTCGATAGAACGTGCCATTGTTGATTCGAACAATTGGCAGTCGAGCAACGGATGTGCTATATCGACGGAGAAGCGCTAGGTTTCTCTGCGATCTGATCAGGGGTCTGCCCATTGCAAGTTGATTAGCATTAGAAGCATTAGATCCATATTGTAGGATCACAATCGATTTGACTCACTCTGTTTTTTTTTTATGGTATGCAGCTCCGAATGTGGGGAGCGGCGTTTGTAGCTTAGACGCGCTTATTCCCGTGCCTAGAAATTGCTTGTGGCCCAAAGTAAGCGTTCAAGCTTGGAATTCTAGGCTTTTTAGATTGTGCTAAGTTGACTTGGGAAATCTCGCACAACTTCTCTTCCAGATTTCTTTTGGCAGAAAAAACATTCATGTTTTTCCTCAAATTCTCCACGAATATGTCAATTTAAGCTGTGATCCGGTCATATACGTCTGCGCACTCCTTGGTATTGAATGGCCGACAAAGCGTACGTTCGGTAGTTCTATCTGCATGGGATGCGCGGAGAACTTCCAAAGATGGAAAAGTCTGCAGAACTGCGCATTTGACGGTAATACCGAGAACCACGACCACTTGGGCCAAAGTCGAGCTTCTAGTAATACATGGCTCGTCCTCTGTCTATTCAAAGCTTGGGCGAGACAGAAGGCCAAGAGCTGTGGCCTGGGCTATTCTGGGGGATCTACGTCTGTGGCAGGTCGGCTAGATTGGGTACAATCAATGACCATTTCGAAAACGTCTCCATCGCTCCATATCTACTGTACGAGATTGACCGTCGCACTGCTCATCACGAAGGTCGATGGACTATTATTATTCTAACAATTAATACGATTTCGCTTTAGGTATTGCTCTACGCCGCCGTCCACTATATGTTGACGATCCTCATATCCGAGCTCTTCTCTATCTCATTGATAATACGGGAATAACGTATCAACTTCTATCTGAAATTACCAAGACATATATTTGTGCGCCAGTAGTATAGCTTGCAAACTCCATAATGCGCCCTATATGTGGTAGACAACTCATGACGTCGCGGAGACATTTCGCAGACAGATCTTGGTACGTTTCATGAAGTCTCCTGAAACGGTGCAACACATCTGCCTGGGCTTGAGATAAACCGCAAGGAATGGAATGATATTGCATGATAGCGATGAAACATCGTTTGTGCTCCTGTCAACTCAATCGGCGAGCACGTGGGTGTCAAGGGTTTTGATTGGCAAGCAATAGTTCGAATTACCATAAAGGGGTGAAGTGACGAATGCCACGACAGATCAATGCTTTACTGGTTGGGCTTTGACTACCTTTGGCGACGAGGTTATTCACGCTATTACTAGGCAGGCAGTTATGTAGGCGGATCTCCCCAATTCGGCGCAAGGGCAGAAGAAAGAACGTTCTACGATAGAGCTTATGCGATGTGTCAACGTCCATTTGAAATTTTCCATGCAAGGTCCGCAATATTCCAAATTCCCCCTGGCCATCATCAATTAACTCTCTACCCATCCACCTAAGTTTCCGCCCCTGGTTTATTTCCTGTGGATCCTACTATCAACTTGAGATAGGGATGTATCATTGAGGTTATAATATAAAACTGCAGCCGGTGAAAATGCGCGAAGGGAATTCTGAAGGCTTAACACCAAGCGGCTGAGCGACGGAAATAAGTCCCTGAGGAGATGCGTAATATCCGAAGGGGCGGGGCGGAACTATTTGTACATTACCCGCCCCATAACCAAGTGGATTACCCGCCTCCCAGCAATTTTCTACGGTAACGGCCATCCCGGATTCTTCAACCTGAATACTAGCGTTAGGTCAGTGTTCGTTGAGCAAAAAGATTGGCAAGCGTCGGGAATTTGTCACTACTCGCACTGACTATGATGCAGGTGAGGTGCTAGAGTCATCTAATCATAGACTACATCAGACGTCAGATATCAATAGCTTGCTACCCCGCAGATAAAGCCCATCTGTTTCTTGTTCGTCAACGTCCAACATATGGGAAACCACCTGGGACACTAGATTTGTACCATTCGCTCTCCGGACCAATCCCTCTTTTGGGTACTTTTTGCAAAGATTGTGGTCCCACAAAAAGGCCATGCGCCAATCCGCAATCATGGATCTTCTAGGTTCTCCGCGTGCATCGACTAGGGTTAGATGTCCCCAGCATCGACTCTCGACGAATAGCCGGTTATTATGCGGGAGCGCTTGCTGACATTGATTGCTACTGTGCCCTTCACTTACTCAAGTAGATCTTCGAGACCCTGCACGCTGTACGTTGTTCCTACCCGATAAGGCGAATGGTGTGTCCTATCTCACACTACATCTCCGTAAGCAATTAGCAACAAATAGACCCGCCATTTCAATGGCCGAGGTTGCGCTTTTATGTCGGTGTGCTTCCGTTTTTTTCTCCCCTTCATCCATCCCAAAAAGCTTTTTTCCTATCCCTACCACCACTCTTTCTATCAAACGTCTTTCTGGCTACAAGTCGACGCCATGGACGCTTTCACACCAGCTCAGGTAAGTTCTGCTCAATTGAGCGTCTTCAGCATGGCAAGGCTAATGTAGTCGACAGACGACGGAGCTCGTCTCTCGTATTGGTGCCAAAAAGGCGCGGATGAGGATTGACAAGATGTTCATTAATTCCTTCATGGGTGGCTGTCTAATATCATTCGGTTGCGCGCTCGCCCTTTCTACGAACTCGTCGCCGTGGTTCCAAACCAACGCTCCCGGTCTTATCCGGACTATCTCTGCGATGGTCTTCCCGGTTGGATTGATCATGGTTGTGCTTACAGGAGCCGATCTCTTTACCAGTTATTGCATGTATAGCGTGGTGGCTTGGTTACATCGGAGGTGTAGCATTGTGGATTTGTTGAAGACTTGGTTCGTGAGCTTTTTCGGAAATCTAGCCGGGGCTCTGTTCTTCATGGCCGTTCTTACTGGCTGTAAGTCTTTCCACAGACCAAGCTTGCGAGCGTGGATATTAATATGCAATAGATGGTGGAACGTTCGAATCCGGTGCATACAAGGCCGAAGCTCTTGCTTTTGCGAAAACGAAAGCTGTTACCCCAGAATGGCATCAGATCTTCTTGAAGGGAATTCTCTGTAAGCCCCCATTCATGCCCAACAAAAGCTACATGAACTAACTGAAAATCAGGCAATTGGCTTGTATGCATGGCCGTTTTTCTCGCCATCTCATCCCGCGAAGTTATCTCCAAGATTGTTTCGATCTGGTTCCCGGTGATGTGTTTCGTAGGATTGGGAACCGACCACGTTGTCGCCAACAGTAAGTCATCATTTTTATCACAAACCCGAATCGTCAGCTCTCGAGAGGGGCAGATGATCAAAATTACATCTATCAAAGTAGAGAGTGTAGTTCAATGCCATGCATTTGCCAAGCAGCCCACTCCCCTGCCAAGGCTTTCCCATCGTGCTAACTAATGTCTCCACTCAGTGTACTTCATACCCCTCGCCATCTTCCTTAAGGCACCTGCACCTCTTACCGTGCGATACTATATCTGGAAATCGATGATTCCATCACTTCTTGGAAACATCATCGGTGGTGGTTTATTCTGCGGTGCTATCTAGTATGTGCCTCTCTTCACTTTCCCGGCACCTTTCCCATCTCCACAGCGCACCCCACCAAACCCAAAATACATATGCTAATCCCCTCTTTCTCTAGCTGGTACCTCTTCCTCGCAGACGGCGAATCCATCCCTATCCACTTTGACTACTCCCCCGCCAACACTGCCGTCTACGAACAGGGTGGACCCATCCAGCGTGAGATCACCGCCAGCGGAGCAGGCACTGCCTTCGATCATCATCATCATCATACGAAAGAGCACCAAGAGAGTGAGATCCCAAACTCGGGTAACGGCGCGCATAGCGGCATTGCGAAGGATTTACATTTGAGTGGGATTAAGGCCCTGGGGAGAAAGGGCACTTGGGGGAAGAAGGATGAGGAGGGTACGACGAATAGTAGTGGCAGTGTTTAGGTTTGGGGAAAGGTATGGGGAAAGGGATGGGCAGTGGATGAACGTACTTGACTTCTTCAGGGATAGAAGAAAAATGGGGAGTGTTGAATGCGAGGGTGTTGTGATGCGGTTGATGTTATTTGAGATGGAGACCATTTATCTACCATATCTATACCATACCAGCGGCGGAAATTGCACCAGGCATGAGAACCCCCTACCTAGATTTTTTTAGTTATAATTCCTTCTGTATATATACTTCTATCTTTGTTAGTAATCATTTACTACTGATTCTTCACTCTTTGCCTTCTTATGTAACCTATCTGAGATAGCACTCACAACCACCTTTTGACTAATCTTTTAAATTCATGTTTCGGTCGAGATGAAGTGAGATTAGATGAGGCGTAACGGTGGGTCGAAGACGGGTGATTATGGATGGATATATCCGTGTCAACAGCCACACAGCAATTCCATATACGAAGTAGATGGCGCAGATATGCAAGAAGCCCTGTTCTCAGCGTACACCCCTGACATGTTGTTTAAATCACTGCCCAGGAGATGTTGAGATTGTAGATGGTGCTACATCCTGGACAGCGATGACATGTGCTGTAGGTACTGAGTGTGAATAGAGATATCAACCAATCGATCGACCACTCGAAAATTTCTCTTGATTTTGTTTTCTTCTTCTTCTTCTTCTTCTTCTTCTTCTTTCTACTTTTGTGTTACATACGCCGCCCTGCCAAGCCTACTGTATGTGTTCCCCGGATTTCGAATCGAGATGTTGGGGCTGGACGGACGCCCTGGAAACTGTTTCCGTGTTTTCCTTTTTGGTTCCGTTTGCGTTTCGGCTCTGGGGTAGATAGATGAGTAGATGGACGAACGCGTCAATGTCGGGATTATTTTTTTAACATGAGGCTTTTTAAGATAATGAAGGATAGTAGGAAGATAGACAAGACGGCGATTGGAAGTTTGGTGCAGTTGAGCTGGGGAGGAGGGTTTAATGGTTGCGAGTCTGCAAACAGTCGAGGGAAAGGAGGTTCGTTCAAATACATATATACATATCAGTTGTTGTCTGGATCTGGCTATAAGTTATGTAATTTGGACACATCAATAAGGCATCACAGCCGCTTTCTACTGTCTCTGCCAATTGAGAGAAAGAAACAGTTGCCGTTCGTTTTGCAAAGTACTCGACGGCGGCATTGAACGTAAATCTGGAGGATCGACAACTAGACGACTACGGCAGATGATAATTTGACAGGCTCCACGGGTTCCGGGTTTTGGCTGGAGCTGGCTACACGAATTACTAAGATCATCGCAGATTCCGCTGCTTCATCAAATTGCCTTTTCTGCTCGAATCCGGTCATTCCAAGTCCAAGCAACCTCGTCCAATTCTTTGCCCTCTCCCTCTCCCCTTTCACACTCCTTTATCCGCGCCTGTGTGTATTTACCCTTTCTGCGTGCGCTTCACAACATCCGGACGCAACCTCGGACACTCCTACTCTCACTCGTACATACAACCCCCATACTACGATATACATATATACGTAGATACATACATACACACATATACATCCATCCGTCCATCCATACATACATCCTTCAATCTGTTTGCACTCCTGTGCTGTATCGGTCTGTATCTACCACTGTGCCGCTTTTCGTTAGTTCAACGCCTGGACTTTGCACTTGGGACTTTCTCTCTTTACGCGTACAGTACATCGCATCAATACGGGGTAGTTTGCTGCTTTAACTTGCCCTTTTACTTCTTTCATTCTTTGCTTATCTTGTCTTGTCTTGTCTTGTCTTGTCTTGTCTTGTCTGCTCTGCTCTGCTCTGCTCTTCTCCAGCTTCTTTGCTATTTCCGCTCCCCCTGATACGAATACGATACCATACCACACCCTACTATACTTGGTCCGCAAAGACCTCTCTCGCTCTACCATTACAACTCCGACCAAGACCCAATCCACCCCCAACCCATCCAGAATCTTCAGTCTAATACAATTCAATCGCGAATCGCTTCAATCGACGCGTAACGGGACCCCCAATTCTTCCGAATTCACTGTGAGGTGGCGCTAGAATTACCCCGTTTCAAAAAGCTGCGCTGCTGCACCCTCAAACCACCCACCCCCCGAGTCCCGACCAATGGCGACTCCGACGAGCGCAAGCCATGGCAATAATCCTTCGCAAAATAGCCATCCGTCATCATCGAATAACCATGAATCGGTTGAAATGAGCAATCTGAATATCGATACGCAAATGAATTCAGGCACAGACATGTCGGGTCTGCTGAACGATATTTCAATCCCAGTCACATCTCCCATTACCTCTGATTACTCGTCGCTGCAAATACCCCTACCATCCGATATGCAAGCCGCTGCGAACGATAATCAAAACACGAGACCAAATGGTGAAGCGACTGCAGTAGCAGCCACGTCAGAAGTATCAAATTCGCAATCGACACCCAACGATCAATTGAATCCATTATCATCTTCGACCTCGACCTCCACTCCCGCCCCCATCATCACCAATAACCATTCCGCTGCAAATAATACGATTTCTCCGCCCGCAGTCCCTGCATCATCAGCCGAAGCACCAGCTACCACCACCACACCTCAATTTTCCAACCCAGAGCCAAACATCTCTCGCCCAGACCCCGTAGCATCCACATCCTCCACCTCTGCCATGTCCTCGTCGTCCACCCCTCCACCCGCCGACGCGGCAGCCAATCCCACACTCACCATTACTCTCCTCCTTACATCTGGCTCGCGGCACCCGTACAAAATAGACGAGAAATATTTAAACAAGCGCGGTGTCAATGTTCCCGATGTGACGGAGGCCGGGAGAAAGGATCCCTTCAGTATTAGCGTGTATACACTCAAGGAGTTGATCTTGCGCGAGTGGCGCGATGAGTGGGAGGCGAAACCTAGTAGTCCGAGTAGTATTAGGTTGATTTTCTTTGGGAGGTTGTTGGATGATAAGTCGGCTTTGAGAGGTATGTTACTTTCTCCAATTATTCCATTTTGTTTGAGTATCTCGCAGAGGCTGTTTCGCTCTGCTTGTCGTTTTACTCGGCGCTTGTGTGCTTAATTGCGACTTCCATGATAATCATGAGCTAATACTCGGCGCACTTTTACAGAATGCAAATTCAACCCTGACGGAGCAAATATTGTACATATGACGGTGACGCCACAGGATCTGGTGGATGAGGAGGAGGCGGCGAAGGGGGGTTCCTCGAGGGGGAATAGGGATAATGGGGAGCCGACGGCGGGGTGCAGGTGTGTTATTCTGTGAGAGGGGAGGTGGAGAGGAGTATAAACTGAGAGTTGTTGGGTGAGGGAATACGAGGACGGAGACTGGGGAAACGAATAAGGGCAGCCCTCCATGCAGTCCCCATATTCACAAGAGCTCAAGAATGGGCAGGAATAGGATTGGAAGAAGGGAGAGATTGGGTCAAGGCGAAAGAAAGTCTGGCGTTTGGATCGTTGATTCTGCTTTTCCTCTTCTTTTTTATTTTTTTATTTTTTTATTTTTTTTACTTTTTTTGCTTTCTTTATCTGTTGATGAATACGGGCATCTGGGCGGATGGGATACTTTCGTCAAACGCCTGTTTGTCTGTCTGTTCTGTTCTGATCAGTTCTGTTCTGATCAGTTCTGTCCACGATGCATGGATATGGGCATGGGCTCTATGGATGTGGCTGGATGGATGGATGGATGGATGGATGGACGGACGGACGACAAGGGATAAATAAATACGGATGAGGGATGGGGATTTCGTGTATAATAGAGAAAGAAAGCATTGATCTTGACAGCGGCGGCAAAGTCGGGGTCAGCAAGCAAGAACGATTGGTTGGAATTAGGTTAGGGTCATGTTATAATTGTATATGTCAGTCGATGGGGATAAAGATAGGGGATAGTGATAGTGATAGTGATACGGATAGGAATAGGAATGGGAATAGGGGATGCAAAAAAAAAAAATTAATGTATCTCTGAGTAAATGTAATAGGAGTGTGTTTTTCTTGTTTGGGGTAGTTCTTTGATTGCTTGACTGACTGTTGTTTGACGGTTTTGTTCTGTCGAGAGTGGGATCTGTGGGATGGGGGAGGGGAGGGAGAGGAGAGGAGAGGGGAAGATAGGAGAGGGGAGGGGAGGGGAGGGGAGAGAATGCACTTGGTAGAGGGTGGGGTGGGGTGGGGTGAGTGAGTGGGTTTGGTATAAGAGAGAGTGCAGTGCAGTACAGTGTGAATGGAAGTCAAATTCAAATCCGTGTAAGTGATTTAGAGAAGCAGAAGGAGAGAGAGAGAGAGAGAGAGAGAGAGAGAGAGAGAGAGAGAGAGAGAGAGCGAAAAAGTACACGTGCGGTCTATATATATATATATACTGTAAAGAATAGCTGGAATTGATTTTAGATGGGTTCGTTCAGCTGCTGGAGAATTACTTTTACGGGCATTGGATCGATCTACTTTGCTGGAGGGAGGTACTTTATTCGGTCGAGCTGAATGTGGACTGGTGATGAGTCCCAATGGGCACTGGAGTTGTTTGGTTGGATATTAGATGCAATCAATCGATCCTTGGTGGGTGTGCGTCGTCTTGCACTTTGCATTGTACTATATTGGCTGATATTGGTATGGATGAGTGGATGAGTGGATGGAGGGATGGAGGGATGAATGGTATGGGCATGTAAATAGGAGAACAAGCAAGCGAGAAAGCTCCTGTCAAGTGCCATTTGCTAGATAGGAGCGATTTGAACTGAAGAATCTTCGTCCTTGATCATTATAGCTCATTTATCCACCATTCAACATCGATCGCCCATCCCTATGACGTTTTTCGATTCTCATAACCTCTCCATCCGTCTATCATTCACTTTCCTTCCCAATCCTGAGAACACGCTCTATCATCCACTTATCATGCATATCTCAATCCCGTCTACAACCTTCCCATCCCGACCTTCCTCTCCATCTCCTCCTGCACCCCCATCACACCCCTCATCTCCTCCCCCGTAAAAACATCCTCCCACTCAATCCCTGTATCCGTTCCCCTCAAGATCTCCTCATGCACACCCGGTCTACCGCCCCCCAATACAAGCGGACGCCATTCGCCCTCCTTCACGATCTTCAACTCCATTTCCCGACGGATCGGCTCGCTGAGTCCGAATGTACGGCGCAGGCCCGTCTGCTTGAGCGAGTGCTGCGTCGCGGTCCAATGCAGCAGCCGGGCTTCCAGCGGGTGTGCAGATTCTGGGACTGGAGCGGGGTGGTTCTTGCTCGTGCTAAGAGAGGAAGAGGCTTGGAGAGTTGGACCAAGACCACTGCGGAGAGTGTCGTGGACGCCGGGAGCGGAGGGGGCACTGAGGTTGGTGGAGGTGAGGTGGGAGTAGCTGGTGGAGTGGGCGGTTGGGGGGACGATGCGCATAGACTAGAGGAGAACGGTTAGCTTATTGTGGAGAATTGGTAAGTAAATGGTAAGTGAGAAGACAAATAGGTGAAGAGGAAAGGAAGGTGAAGTTGGTGATCAATGCAGCCTGAGCTCGCTCTTTCTCTCTGTTTCTAACTCTGGGGATTGTAGAAAACATACCATGGCTGCTGATTTATCTTCTTTCTGAAAGGGTACCTGCTTTGCTCAATTGACTGTTCCTAGATCTCGGCTTTGTGTCGTGGGTGAGGTCGTTGCTTGATAGATAGATGGAGATGGATTGATTGTTATGGAGAGCTTGAGCTTGTAAGCTAGGCTCCAGGTACAGACGTGTGTTTCGATTTTAGCGCGGAGCGGATGATTAAGCGCGGGTGTAGCTTAGATTATATAAGCAAGATGTTTTTGAGGTTGAGCTTAAGGTCGACAATGAATGGGTCTCCTAGAGACCAATTGCCTGCTCTCCAGAAAATTTATTCCTTCCATGAGATACTTGGGTTCACGGAATTCCTCTGAAATGGCATCATTGAGCATTTGCGGGACGAATGAACTTTCTGTGCTTCGAAAATCTGTGACTTATCGCATGGGGACAAGGCTTCCTGATGGGTCCTGTTGAGCCCATTCTTGATATCGACTCTGGTTGGCATGTTGTCACTTCTGTCAAATCATTTCGCCACCATTCATTGTATATGGGCTATGGCACTTTTGATGGACATCGAACCTTTTCAAACGGGTGTGATCGAGATCACGTGCCCATCTCAAGAAATCTACTCTCCTCTATCTAAGGCTCAACTGTAATTTGATAAAGCAACACACTATGTTTCACAATCGCTTCAGCTACTGTCCTCACGGTATTTATCTCCGCACAATATTCCGGCAGAGAGCTCAGTCCCAACGCCTAGAACATCATAATCTCCCATGACAGCGCATCAGGTATATATCTCGACATCAACTGTCCGTTCTGAGTCGCTATCGCCAATCTTCATCGTCTTATTTACTTATTCGTGGTTTTCAGCACATCGTTTTATTCGTTTGGGGGGCTTCCCTGCTATATATGACAGAACTAGACCACCAAATCTTGTTACACTAAGGAGTCATTTGATGTCAAGGACATCAGTGTAGAGTCAGGATATCCCTTTCCATGAACTGTCGAAAATTTGCGGCTTGGACAAGTCAAGAATTGTTCCACTGCACGGCAGTGCTAGTGTCTGGGCTGGGGAGTCGATTGGGTGTTTGTTTCGCCAATAGTTGTAGCTAGCGCTGTGAAGCTGTCGAAGAGTTGTGAGGTGTATTCATATGAGATCCGGTCATGGTTCTATATGTATCGCCGATGAGCTCTTCAACTTGCTGTAGCATTAGTTCAGCTCTGGTGATAGTGGGCTGCTGGATGAGACAAACCATTCGTGGATATACGACCAGGTTTGAGGAGTGCGAACGGCGCCGATGAGCCAACTACTCATGCTAGTGGTATCATTGATTACTGCTTGATACATAAGATGGAGGGGCGGACACAGTACAATAAGTAGGTGAGCAAGGAATTCCATTCCCTGTTTTTTGAAGACCAAAGACAGGCGTCAAGATATCCTCGATTGGGATGCGAGATATTTTTCTTATCAAGTCATAAGACGGTTACTAAGAAATTGACGATACTACGCTACGCTATGCTGCTATTTTCAAACAGGC
This sequence comes from Clarireedia homoeocarpa, assembly GCA_001465935.1. Taxonomy (NCBI): domain Eukaryota; kingdom Fungi; phylum Ascomycota; class Leotiomycetes; order Helotiales; family Rutstroemiaceae; genus Clarireedia; species Clarireedia homoeocarpa. Next base: position 121,455 of record LNKV01000047.1, on the reverse strand, counting down.
AATCGGCATCCTAAACCATGGTGGCAACTTGAAGGACTCTTTTCCAAGTTTTTGGAGCCTGTGTCCACAACCAATTTGTACCCAAATTCCCAGGATACGCAATGCGAACAGACACAATACGAGCATCTCCTACAAAATTTCTTCATGTCCTTCAAACTGCATCACCACTCACCACAATATTCATCGTCACTCACAACATTGTTCCCTTTTCTAGTCCTCCTCTCCCTTCTGCCTTCTCTTCCAGCTCTATCCCTCCCCCCACAGCCAACCCACCACCCTCTCCTTACCCCTCTCCACATCTCTTCCAACGTCTCGTGTCTTTCTAATCCCCGAATCCTCAGTCTCCCTCTCGGCAGCAACAATTTCTCCAGCTCCAAAAATGCGCAGACGAACCTCCTGCCCTCCTGTCTCGAAATTCTAGCGCACAGCACGTATCTGTTTCCTTCATGACTTTCTGAGTGCAGACATATTTCCAGTCCTTCGAGGTTATCAACGTAGGATTTGAGAACATTGACTGCTGCGACGAGGGTATCTGGATCCATACATGAGGTGCGGGAGTTCGTTGTAAGGGTGATGTATTTAATGGATTGCATGGTAGTTAGGGTGAGTTTTTGAAAGACTTGATGGCTCTTTTGTATGCGTCAGCATACCCTCCAGGAAGACAAAGATGAAGCAGAAGGAACAATCCAAAGAAAAAACAAGTCGGAATGGAACTCATACCCTACGATAATGCGTGCAAACAACATGACAGCACGAATCCATACAGTGTTGATGCAACCTCTTAATCGTCCCTTTGGTCCTACTATACAGTCTAGTCATACGATTCTACATCTCATTAGTTCCGTTTCATTGACTTCCAACACCACTTCCCTCCGTACGAGACTCAAATAAAGGAAGAACAACTTACACGATCCCTCCGTCGCTGATCCTTAACCAACTTATCACAAACAGCACATTGAATATCCTCGATACAAAACTCCCACCATCTTTCACGACCAGTCGTTTCGGCGAGCTTTCGAACAACAGCATAGTCCTCAGACGCATCTTGCAGCTGGGAAGAGCGCTTTTCCCCGTTGACGCGGAGATGCATCATGGGCGAGGTGGTAGATTGAATGTATGCAAGGATGGGATCATGGGTTTTTGGTTGACCATGGTGAATTGAGATGTGTTGTACGGTTGTCTGTAGGGGTTGTCGTAAGTTCTGGTCAGGGAAACAATCCATCCAGACATTGAGTCCTGGGGCGGGAACGTGTACAGTGTTTACGAAGCAATCCTCGTTCTTCTTAGGTTGACGGCAAGTAAGATGTGCTGTTTCTTCATCATCTGGATCCTGTTTATTTTCTGACTGCGTATGATTGACTTCATCGGCGACTGTAGATTGAGATTCCCTCGATCCTGATGAGGCAAGGGCTTGCTGCGATATCTCTTGAGCAGAAATTTTAGCGACGTCATGATCCCTTTCTCTTGTTTCCATCACAGTGCCAGAGCTCTCATCATAGAAAAATGGCACGTCGACGACAAGCACATTATTTTCCTCACGTTCAAACATCCAAGGTGGTTGGGTTGACGCCTCCCGTCCCCTCCATACGCCAATTTCTGCCTCATCATGCAGCTGCTCAACAGATCGAACGGGCTCATTTCTAGCGACAGGACTTCGCGGGGCTGGGCCTGGATCTCGCACAAAATAATCTCCATCTATATTCTCTGTAGTATGACTCCTGGCACTAAATGGTTTAGTCACATCATCCTCATCATCTAATGAATCGCTGGAAACATCCTCAAACGGATCGGAAGCCTCTGGATTTTCCATCTGGTCGAGAATTCGATTAATCTCAATCAGCTCCTCGTATGAACCGTCAAATTGACCAGCTCGTAGTTTATTGATATACTTCTGTCGAGTTTGTGCAGAATCACGTTTCTTGGGAAGAATACAGCCATATGTTATTCTTGTCCAGTGCTTCTCATCATCTGAAGATCCTGTTCTCTCTCTTCGATGTTTACCTTTAATTTTTCTCATTCGAGCTGCCGTGTCTGGTGTTAACTCGGAACTGGTGTCTGATGAGCCTCTCCTACGGGAATGGCGACCGCGCTCTTCGTTCACACTTGTGTCACTACTTGCGGTGAGGATTGCACCATCAGTCTGAGTATTGTCTGTGGATGTTCGATCTTTTTCCGGCTTATCGCTCGCCAACAACACGAAGTCCTCAGGGCCTATTTTTTCGTCGCTGTCTGTGTCTGCAGTATTTTGCCTGTTCTCTAGAACCTCGGGCGATCGCTCGCCGTTCTGGGGACACTGTTGACTCGGCTTGCACGGCGGTGACGGGATAGATACATGGTTAACCGTCAGGTCCGTACACCACATGCTGAAGTCCTCCCTTTGTAGATGAGGAATCTTATGTTTTGTAGGAGGCAATCTTTGTGGATTTACCATCTCAGATCGTTCGGGCGCTCCTCCACCCTCATCCAAGAGACTTAATAAACCCAAAGCATTTGCCAGGCTGCGGGTGGTATCAGAGTCTTTTGCAAGGTCGGAAGAGCTCCAAGAGAACTCGGAGTCATCAAACACCGCTGGCAAAGATGGTTAATAGTCGCATTACGGCTGAAGGTCCAGTATTAGCAGTACTCACATGGTTTAGGAGAACCTTGTGTATCTTGGGCTATCAACTGATTAAATGGGGACAAGAAACGGTCTGCTATACTTCGTGCTGATGAGCCCAAACCATATGGTTGGCCTGCCGTCATGTGAATAGGGTCTGCCAAACGCGTAGCATATGCTACTTGTGAGTGCGAAGTGATAAGCTTCCGTCGCCTTGTCTCATGGCCGGAAGAGGAGTCAGACTCAGAAGGATTCAGAACCGCCGTTGAGTATATTGAACTATCCGAGTGATGTCGCACTCGTTTTCGTCTTCGACCTTGCTCCATGAGAGGATAGAAGAGGATGGGGTTAGGGAGAGTAGACGAGTAGCTAACGATGAGCCTATGTGATATTACAGTCAAGGTATCTCTATGCTTCTAACAAATGATTTCCAAATAATAATGCATGTTTTTGTGGTGTGAAAGCTTAACAGCTTGGAGAAACGATGAGGTATGGTCGTGGACATGATGTTGCCGGATATAGAAAGAACGATATCATGTATTTCTACCTGAGCAAGAGCTAACTGACATGCTCGATAACTGGATACAGAAGCTCCGTTCTAGCATCTAGCACGAAGATCTGTTAAGATTATTTGCTGCATTCTTCAATCACTGATTATCTACCAAACCCACGACGACCTCACTTCATCCTGACAGGCTACTTTCATCTACATAAATCCGATGAGCAAAAATCGTTGCTTTTCTATTTCCTTTCTTCCCAACGCTCTGATAGTTACATTTCTCTCTATGTGCCTACAGATAGGAACTATTGACAATTCTCCTATGAATTATGGCGTGCGGGGAAATCAAGCCGTTGAGCGGTTCCCTCACTCGACAGGATATATATCTACGGGAGCTTCAGATCACGCGTCTGCTGATTTTATATATACCACCTATGGGTTCAGGAGATTGTTTCATTTGATGTAAACCCGACGGCTGAGTCGAAGAGTTTTCTGTGTCCCGGGCCAATTCAGACAAGCATGAGGGTATTTAATGGTCAAAATGGGGACGAATCAAAGAAGGCATAAGTCTTGAAGAGGTGATATATTTGCCGTAGCAAGGGTCCATACTTCTAGTGATATTATTTCATATCGAAATATTCCTAGCAACATTCCGGTTGTAAAGCCATCCATGACCTGGAATACAGGTGATCTTCAATCCCATCGCAACCATCCCGCTCGCACCGACCAGCAAACAACTTTTTTGTTGGCCTCGTAATAAGTCAAGGCGTAGGGACACTCCGAGGTGTGTCCTAGCCGGAAAGTCAATAAATATCTCATATAAAACATTTATGGCGACTTCTTTCAATTAATTTCACAGCCCTCTCCACAGATTGCAGGTCCAGCCCTACTCCCCTCCACGACGCAATCAACCCGTCAGCACGGGAGAGCTACAAACAGCCGATCAATCCATTGGATAATTCGAGGCTACGATCAGCCCAGCCCAGCTCCCTTCCACAGACGACTCACATTCATCATCTCACCACAACATTCCATCCATCCCGTCTCGTCCTATGCCCAACATGTCCCGATTTGTTCGTTCCCACGTGGCGTGTAATGCTTACTCCGCCAAAAATGGACACCTATCTATTCATCCACACGTGGGCAACAGCGTACACTGATGACCCAAAATGAGAGATGCAGTGCGTTGGGCTTACTCTTTGTGTTTGGGGAAGTCGCAATTTATGGCGAGACGTAGGTCAAGCTGACTGCTTGTGTTCGAGATGTCATGCATCGTGAATGATAGAAGAAAAAAGCATTAGCTGTACGGGCAACAAGGAACAAAACACGAGATAGCCGGAAAAGAAGGCTATAGCAAAGATAAAATGGCAATAATCATCCCAACAACTCGAGCTCCAGGAAGCGCGACGGGCAAAAAGAAACAGAGCACAAACGCAGACTTGTTCGGACGGCTTCATGCATCATCATATCATCGTCATACAACACCGCAATAAGCTGCCAACCTCACCCAACCTCACCCAACCTTACATTACCTTGCTCATCCGCCATCCGGCTTATCCAGCATAATCACTAAGAGTGACACAAAACCCGAAGCCGTGGGTAGGAAATTCTCAGGTTGCACAGTGGATGCAAGGGCACCTGTTCCCCAACGCAGCTGAGCCTGTGGCAATTCTTGGCGACCTTCGCAAAGGCGAAAAAGTAAAGAGATCAGTACTAGAAGAGGAAAGGAAAAGAAATGAAATACGGACTGTACCGAAACTCTTGGTGTGTGGGACTGTGGGTATCGGGGAGAATTAGGATCATGCACGTAGCCTTTCAATATAGGGAGAATTTGGGGCTAGAACTGATGTACGGAGTTTGCCTTTCGATGGCTTTGCTGGCTGGGAGGAGTTGTGGAGTAGAGCAGAGCAGAAGAGAAGTAGTGCTTTGGGTCTGAGAGTTGGTCCATTTTTTTGTTTTTGTTTTGTTGGTAGAAGGTTGTTCACAATGCTGAGTATAACCACGCCGCATCACATGCGAAGGAGGAGCCCTCGTTGGTGGCGGAGCGGGACGCATATTTTAAGAAAGCCTACTCTCACTCTATACGTAGCTTGATCCGATTCATTGGATACAAAGCTTGCCCTGCGCTTACTTATGATCCTGTCCATTCATATCTGCTTTTGCCAACGGTATTTGTGAGGCAAAGAAGGCGTTATGATGCGGTGCCACAAAACGAAACGGGGGCTGCTATTCCGTCCCGGTACGGTGTGTATTGTATTGTATTGTATGACCAGGACATTTTTATTTCCTGGGATGGGACACGGTGATTGCAACTTTATCCCACCTCGTACGGGAGAAAAAGGAGAGGCATGGAGGAGTAGAGGAAGCGCAGAAGGGAGTTCCGGCGGTCGGTAATGATGGGAATGGGACCTTGCATGATGTTGTACAGGAGTAGGACGATTTTGATATTCGAGCAAATCGTGTGCTACATGGATTTTTTTATTCTTTCTATCTATGCCTTTCGACTCTCGAGTCGCCTAATGCGTGGGGGGATGGGTAAGACGAGCTAACTTGGCATTGGATTATTGAAATGATAATGATGATGTGAGGCAAGGTAAGGAGAAGCGACGTACGAGCAAATGCTGGAAAGCTACCCGCGGTACGAAGTACACGTCAAAGCTTTCGCTTTCTAGCTTTCCAAACTATTGAAGCCACGGTAGAGAGGGAAGGAAGGGGACATAAGAGTGGAAGTCATCAGTCGCGGAGATGATGCTGGCGCTCGTTTGTGAAGAGAACGATATCCTCATACGCAGAGATAGGCAAATCCCCTTTGCCCGGCGGCCGCCTCTCACGCAAACAACACTCAAGAAACCACCTTGATGGTTACTTTGCTGCAATGATCTCCATAAGGATCTACAAAGTACGGCAGGGGGAGGTCTTTTCGAGCCTCTCGGCTTGTGTGACGGTTCCCGAGAATTGCAAGTACCGAAAGGAGACTATCGCCTCTTTGAGAAAGCTACCCACCTATTTCGGATCTACAGAGGATGGAGCGAAGATGTAGGATTGTAATAAGTTGCTATCTACTTCGTATATAGTTGGAAAGTATGTCCTCAAGGACTGGGAGGGAGTATATTCCTAGAATTTTTTTTCTTGTTCTTCCTGCGTAAGATTTTACAACATCTCAGAGGCATTTCTGGTTTGAGAATACGCGACGCAGATGAAGGGGGATTTTACTTTATGTAAGGACAAGTAAGGACAAGTAAGGACAAGCCACTCAAATTCCACCTTTTTACGTCGTATCGCGTATCCCCGTGAATTGATGCCTCAGGCACCCACAACATCCAAGCCCCTTGCCCAGACAGCTCATGGGAGAGGCCAGAGAAGCTGCTGACGAGGACTAATCCTGCCAAACGAGCACAGCCACGACCTTTTTCTCGGCCTCTATCCAATTGAGAGGAGGGGAAAAGCCAAGTACAAAGTATATGTAAACAGATCCATGTCAGCACCATCCACTTTTATCTTCTTTCTGCTTGGCTTACCAGACCAAAAGTATATCAGCAAATCTCCGCATGATTTAGTCAGTTCGTTTGTTCGTTCACCAGATTTGTTTTCTGTCAAAATAAGCTACCGGCATAAGGTACTGTGTAGTTTTGGCTTCTGAAAATCGGTGGTTGGTTTCTATTCATAGCTCATATGACTAAATGGCGAACAACGAATAGCGCTTCCCGGTGATTACAGCGGAATATGATAAAATGTGTGATATGTTAGATACCAAGGCTACCTACCAGACAAGGGAGGATTGTTGGTTGGCCATGGCATGGGAAATAGTTCCATCAGCAGGGCGTTATCCACGGAAAAGTCCCAAAGTAAGAAGGGGGAAGAGGATATGTTGCGCTGGTGAGACTTGCGTATTCCCACATTCCCATCCTTTCTCTGGAAAGTACATTTGTTGTTCTCCATGACAGCTCTACCACGTCCGTGATTGCCAACTACCTCTGGCTAACTAGCCCAGCCAAGGCTAGATATGGGGATCATGCAAGATGCAAGTACGGCGGTATACTTGTAGTAAGTACCATCTGAGAGTGCTGTTAAAATGGATTGCAGATTCCACTGCAGCGGTGAATACGATGAGTTAATCTACGGCGCTGACCGTGGGCCGGCCTCATAGTTGAATAGCATGAACTACAGTACAATAGGCAAAGTCCCAAAATTCACTCCCAAAGCCCAGGGGTTGCTTTTCCCCCTCGAATCTAAGAGTTGGAGGAAGTGCAGATACACTTACTGGTCGCAAGAAAGTAAAGTCTAGCTGCTACCTATCTAGCCAACGTACGATGGTACGAAAGGGATTTGTTTATTTTATTTTCCTGCGATGCGCTCGCGCTCAACAGCACTCGATCTTTTCGGATTTCCTTCCGAAATGCTAGCCCTGTCAGTTGTGGCGTTGCCTGACCCTGTCCTGCTAATGCATATTCCAAGTCAAATAATGTGATGGGCGCTGATGACCTGACACTCCCGAGCATCCAAGTGTCGATCTCTACATTGCAGGACAAGTGGTGCTGTGATTCGTTGGAAGGGAGCGCAACTCAGTATCGAGGCCGTAGATACTGTTGATGGTCCCAGACGTACTCGGTAGCGAAGGCAAAGCAAGATAGAAGGACAGAGTCGAGGACTCTTACTTAGTATGGTATGAGCTGGTACGGTCCGGTAGTAGTAAGGTTGGCTTGCTATTCAATGATGCGGAAATCGATTCTATCAAATATTGAGTGGATTCCCGATACTTCTCGGCTTCCACTATTCCACTAGTTCTGCTATTCTATTTCCTATCACGATCAAGGCTCACGAGTGACCATTCCCGTTTTCCCTTTTACTTTTCAGCGTGAGAAATGACAGCCATTAGTTCGATTGTGGATTGATGTTATCCTTAATGTCCGCCCGCTTCCATCCCGCTATTGTGCCCAATGCGACGAGATGAGTAGTATGTAGGTAGTTCAGCTCAGTCCCAGTAGACCAACGAAGAAGCCAAGGGAGCGAACGAGCCAGCACAGACGCAACAGGCGAAAGAGAGGTAACAATCTGTGAGGTGACTTGATTCCTCAAATCATCTCCTTCTTATTTGTTTATTTTCCCCGATGAGTTCAACCTGGCGTTACAAATATGGCACCTTGAGCCACCGGCTTATACCTTTCTCCAGGAGAATTAAAATCCTGCTGCTGTACTTCTGTACAAGATTGCGCAAACAAATTGTCGGTGTTTAGCACCCTTTGCGACGCGATTTTTATTCCGCACAGTAAAAGCGTAGAGGGGAAGTTGTGCGTACTTATGCTATTGGTATGGTACAAGGCCAGTTTAAGCAAGAAGAATACCCAATCCAGAATGGTTCGTATGATGAGATGAGATGGTCGGATGAAATGAGATCAGTTGGGGAGTGTGATGGGCAGGGATAGGAGGAGAAGAACCAACCATCCCGGGAGAGTATAAATGAATGATCTGCCTCAAGTGCCGGGCCGGAGAAGGGAGAAGGGAATCTCAGTGAGGAAAACAGGAAAAAGGAAAGAAATCGAAGGTTTCACAGTTTCACAAAGATGGTTGATGTGTGGAGTACATACAGTAAGGCGAGGCAAGGCGAGGCAAGGCAAGGCAAGGCAAGGCAAGGCAAGGTAGGGAGGGTCAGGCAAGGTAAAGAATGGCAAAGGCAACCAAAGGTAAGGAAGGTAAGGAAGGTAAGGAAGGTAAGGTAGCGGCAAGGATCGATCGAATGCTGTTTTGTATCGTGATGTTCATTTATGCAAGATGTACAGGCGAGTTGCGACGTTGCTAAGGAGGGAGGGTCGACTGGTTGGTTGATGGATGACTCGAGGTCGATTGAGCATGAACGATGAATAGGTAGCCAGCTACTTGCTACAGATGTGTTGTTGTCGCTGCTGCTGCTCCCAGCTGGCAAGTCGGCCTTCTAGGCTGTACGCTGTACAGTCTTCGAGCATGTCCGTACCAAGTCCACAGCCCGCCTGGACGTACGTAGGACCTTACGTGGATATTTCCCTTGCTGCTAGGTAAGCGGTCGCCACGATTTATGCTATGCTAATGCGACGAGATGGATTGCTTTGTACAGCGAAAAAGGAAATAGCACCAGCATGCTACCATGCTACTTTGTACTTTGAGGAATTGATGAAGTGAGATGCTGAAACGCGACATCCATTTGCATTTGTTTATTTTGTTCATCCATTTGCATTTGTTTATTTGGTTCACACATACTTTGTAGTATGTTCGTTCCTTAGATTCCCCTTCATCTTATTCGCTAGTCAACGCGACGCTTCCCCCTTCGTTCAATCCCATTCTTTTCCATCAAAACCACGCGGGCCACCAAAAGGTAGAAGATATTTGGTTTTCCAGGGTTCTGGGGCATTCCGGACGGTGGATAGTCTGGCACCCGTAGCTGACCATAGAAGTGCTAGCAGTAGCGATAGCAGTAGCAGTAGCAGTGGCCGTAGCCGTAGCCGTAGCCGTAGCAGCATTTTAGGTTCTACTATGTAGTTTACAGAGTAGATCCGTAACCTACTTGTACAAGGGGGCGATGACATGTCAAATGTGGCCAGAAATGCTAAGGAAAATGCGTATAATCAGGCCTTTTAAGCCCCTTCTAATTCGTCACTATTTTTACACCTCTAGCTGCTTTGACATCCATGACCACGCCCCATGTCGTACTGGACGAAAGAGCCACCGAAAAAGAATCACCAAATAAGAAAGAAAGAAAGGAAAAAAAGGAAGAGTAACTCTAGCTTTGCCTTAATCTAATCGACCGGCCGATACATCCATCGATTGTACTACTGCAATAGGTCAAGGGTATCTACACTTTTAGGCAAATACGACTCTGATTACCGAAATATGAAAAAAAAAGGAAAAGCTCCTTTTATCCACGAAATGATGAAGTTTGGGAAGCAGAAAAGGATTTCGAATTCCACTATCCCAGTCATAGAACGATCATCCCCATGTATATCCTTGGAGATCATAAAATCGAGTCCTATAAGAAAAGGGTGTAAGATCCGGGCGATGGAAGAATATCCCTAGACCCTATACCCAAAACAGCGAATCCCCCCCCGGTGTGAGCCCACTTGGACCCAGATACTCCCTAGACTCTCTAGGAACATTTGACCCCTTGCCATGTTGATTCCCTACGCAAAAGCTTCTCAAGAGTCCTTTTCGCACGCATAGAAATCGAGCTAGGCGGGTAACCCAGCAATAAAAATTCCCCTAAGGAAAAGGGAAAAAGGTCACCGCCTCTGAGGAGTAGAGCTCCCACAGCTCCGTCATCTCACATCTCATCAGCAAAGCAAAGCAAAGCAAAGCGAAGCGAAGCAAAGCAAAGCACAGCAAAGGGGTGCATCTTTTTTCTCTCGTGTGTATCATCTTCTCTCGTTCCTTCCAGAGATAATAATTAATATTCGTTTTAATCATTCCTAATCTTTTTCTTAATTCTACCACAAGTGGAGCGGTAGTCAAAGCAGAGAATTCTATCCCAGGAGAAAAAAAGAAAAAGCTGGCGAGAGCAAGAGATCAACCACTCGAATCAGAACCACCCGGGAAGCCTCCTCCCTCTCCACATTCAGATTATTATATTCCCCATTTTGATAGCTTGCAATCCAACTAAAGCACAGTCGCCGACCAATATTCATGCCATACTATCATCAGACGAAGCACACGACCAAACCGCTTTGAGATTTTTGACCTTCTTTTCAAACACTTTCACTATCATCATCAATACCCACACCATCCAGCACATCCACCATCCATCCCTCTGGCTCCGTACATTTCTTAAGTTTCCCTACCCAAGGGCACGGATCGAATGCGAATGATCTCCCTATCCTTCTCCATCATCAGGGAATGCATGACATCGAATTAGTCCACACACCAGCTCACTTCAAACACACGCTTCCTTTGCCCAAGTAATCCATCGGCCTCGAGAAATATACCCCGTCCAGCTTTGGCGTTCCTTCTTCCTACCTATACTACCTGCTCCTCGTCTTCCAGAAAACATTGGAAGCATCCTTCTTCTTTCTTTTTAAGCTGATCTGACCTCGAGGAAGTCTTTCCTATCTTTCCGGATTCAACGGGCTCTATTAGATTTAATTTTGTCCAGGCATCACCACATTGAATCACGCTCTCGTTATTATATGACACCCCTCTCAGCCTCCCACTCGACAATCCGCGTTTCGACCTCTCCTCCCCACTACTCTATCTGGAAGTCCTCAGGCCTTTCTGCTCTATCCCACAGCATTGCATCGCATCACGCCTAGAGGAGCGCATATTCCCGAGCCGTTTCGCCCGGAGTCCACGAAGGACCTTTTGTCTCTTGCGAATCCTTTCAAGCAACAAGCCACACAAACCCATATCAGAACGTGTCAAGCCTGCACGTCGAATCCTACCACGTTCGAAAGCCTCCAGCCTCCATCGACATTTCAGCAACGGCTTTTATTAATATACACGACACGATACATGGGCGAATGATAAAGACAGCGGGGAAAAGTGACTGAACTTGCGATTTTTACCTTTTCCGTATCATTCTTGGGTTGAAGAGAGAAAACGAGCATTTGGGACATTTCACCGTAGTCGTATTGTCTCGCTTGGTGTAACCTCATTTAGCAGCCCGCCATCAGCCGCCTTGTAACCCACACCGAACAAGTACACGAGATCTGAGCAGTCGAGGGCGGCCACCAGCTATAGCATCGACAGGCCATAGCATCCACGGGCTATAGCATCCACATCCACATCCACTTCCACATCCATATCCACTTCCACACAGATTGGCCCTTAACCCTTTTGTATTTGGGTTGCAGTTTCTTGCCCAACTGGTACAAGAGTCAAGATTCAAAAGATCGGATTTCAAGATTCTGACAAGTCCAAAGTCCACATAAAGTACGAGACAAACCCCACCATCACTTACTTGTAAGTTGCGCTTTACCCTTTCTACATGACCCCATTCTCTTCAAGGCTGCCGGCTACCCCTTCGCTCCCCTTCGCTCCACCCTTGCACCAGAACGAGCCAAAGCGACTCCGATCAAATGTTCATACAGACCAGTGAAGCTCAGAGTCATATGTACACAACTAAACTGGGACTGGGGCATGCTCGTTGATTCATAATACTTTATCATCACCTCCAAGCAACCATCCCAACACTATCTCTCCGTGTACCCTTGGTACATGATTCTCTTCCACTCACATACAGGAAAGTGCATGCGCACATGCTTGCAACCTATTCTGTTCATATGCTCCATACTCCATACACTACACTGCACCACACTACACCACACTACACTACACTACACCCACTACTACACCACTTTCTCTTCATCTTGACGACCTGTCACCGGCACATACACCCATATCATGACGGCATAAATGAAAAACTAATCCCTCTTCTCCATGCGAACAGGTCTATATCTCTCCATTCATCCCGTGTGGCTACATATCTACATATCTACACATCCAACACATAAGAACTTCAAATTCTTTGGTCCTGTACGTTCCTCCCTCTCCTTGCCACTCACCAACCCCATTCCCATAACACGATCCATGGCAACACTGCTCTCACGGCATCCGGGGTTCTCATCTACAAAAGTCCGTCGAAACTAATCCATCTGGTGGTGTCGTTTAGCAACCCGAACAAAAACTCTAGTTCCCGAGAGTTTATTCAGACTTCATAGTCGGCCAACAAAAATCCATTAGTTTAGATACTGTGGAAATAAGTGTCTTAGGAAAAAGGCACAAGCACCTATTCGACTTAACTTCTTCTACCCAAGTTCCTTCACCGGTCCTCACTAGAAAAGTCGGAATCTCGCCCACCAGCTCGTGCGTTTGAGTTCAGCGCAGACCGCCGTCAACTCGAAGTTTAAAAAATATCTTGTCCAAGCACAGCAACCTAGAGAAGTATAGTTAGCTTACTAAATATTGCTATACTACTCCAATATCATCTGCCCAATCCCTTTCTCCCCTCCTGTTTACCTTAGGAATCGGATCCACTCTTCAACACAGTCGCCACGATCTACAGCATTCCTGACCGACATAACACCACATCGCATCCGAGGATAGCTCATACTACTTCCGCGACATCTAAGGCTACTTACTGTTCTTACTTGACATTTCCATGGAACAAAGACTTGAGGTTTTCCCCGGTACTCAGTAGAACGAACTCCTCCCGGTTTCAGAAGTCTTTCCGCTCAGAGTTGATCGCTTTTGCGAGACCATTCTTATAAACAGTCCTATTTCTACCGTCAAGCTGGCCTACTCAACCTACACATTGTTCGAAGTACGTGTGATTTGACCTCTCACCGGCCGACTTTGTTTTGCTAACTTGGGATCACTGCAGCCCGAACACCTCTCTACTGGTAGACCGATAATAATCGACGAAACTTATCCATCTCCAGAGACTGCAGCTTTACACGAAGAAGGGTACGAGGGAGCCCTTGTGCCCCGGGCGGATTCCCCAACAGATATCCTGTCAATGTCTGCCTACGGGAAACCGCAACCCCCACAACTCCATGGTGAGTTTTTGATGCGCGGGAAGCTCCTAGCCTCCTTATTTGTGGTCTCCCTGAAGTTTGAGTCACTAACCTTTCGAGCAGGCTACGAGACTAGTCGGACGTACACTGATAACGCATTCCCATACTCCTCGCAAAGCTATGGAACCCAGTCTTCGATACCTACATCAACTCCAACACCAGGTTTTCAAACTCCAGGACAGATGACTCCGCTAGCATATCCCTCAAGTAACACACGTCCTACCTACGATGATCAAGCAGGCCCTTACTTGAACGTCGGGTCTTCGCCTATACCTGAAATTACATCATTTACACCCTCGAGGGGTCCTGCGGGAACTACAGTCTGTGTTTATTTCACAACAATGTATGAGATTCTTACTTCGAATACTCCGACCTTCTTTTTGGGATTCGGACAGCAGAAATGCCCCGCCTCAATAAGGAAAGTAGGCCCATCAGGGGGGGTGTGCCAGTACACACTGGCTTGTGAGGTTCCGCAGTTTGCTGGCACTAACTGGTCGTCCTCGCGGGTACCAGTATTCATGTTTATGGAAGGTGACGGGGATGTTATTTCCAAGGTTGAGGTTGGGGACTTCACGTATGAAAATTCTTCCCAGCCACTGGAAGGAACGAGGAAACGAAAAGTTTCGACGGATTCCACGGATCTTATGAGGAGCCCACCGAAACGAAACTCACAGCAACTGAAACCGAAGGAGGAATTTAGCCCATATGGATTTAATCCCGCCGACTCACCCTCTTCCTACTCACCATATTTACAAGCGACCTCCAACTATAATAGTCTCATGCCCCAGTACAGTCGAACATCGGGTTCTTACCCACCCCAAGCTGCACCAAGAAACATTGCTTACGGTTACGCAAACTCTTCAACAGCCTCACCTCCAAACTTGAAACCATCTTCACCTCACACATCTACATGGAACCCTGCGTATTCAATCAGCTCCAGCATAGCACGAAGTCCTGGTCTTCCGTCGAATGCAAGCATGCACAGGCCTGCATTGACGTCTCTACCGTCACCAGCAGGTAATCCTACATTCACGCGGACCTCTACTTTACAATCCCAATCATCTAGCCCGGCAGCTACACCGCATGGTGGTCACACCTACAATCCATATCCGATGTATGCGAACAAGGCTAAGCTAGATATCGATGGAGATTTGTCAAGCATGATGATACAAAACTGGACACCAGAAGAGTGGGAAGCTAAGAGGAGGCTTGTTCAGTTCAAGCGATCACAATCTGGCTGCACCATTACGACAACCTTTCATCCGATTACTGCCGAGGAGCGACCATCACACAGCACAGTAATCAGTTGCATATATTGGGAAGAAAAAAATGATTGTTACGTCACGAGCGTGGACACTATCTACCTATTGGAGCAATTGGTTGCAGCCAGGTTCACTGTGGAAGAAAAGAACAGGATACGACGGAATCTAGAAGGCTTCCGACCAGCTACGGTGTCAAAAGGAAAACCCGATAGCGAAGAATTCTTCAAAGTCATCATGGCTTTCCCTAACCCTAAGCCCCGCAATATTGAGAAGGATGTTAAGGTCTTCCACTGGAAGGATCTTGGACCTGCTCTCAAGAAGATCATCAGCAAATATGTAAGCACAACCCAATCCAATATCATTCTGAATTACACTAATGATCCGTTTAGTCCGCAAGTCCATCCTCAACGCTTCCGCCTGCGCATCCACCTGCCCTCCTGACCCCAGTAAGCTCCACTGGCTACGCTACCGAGAATTCATCCGCGCCTATGTCATACTCGGGTGATCATCACGGAGGCATTTCACCAAGATCAATATCAGGATCCACAACGTCTGCTTATACTTCCAATCTTCCGCCACGAACAATTTCACCGCAAAGTCAAAAATCGCTGATGCTCCAAAGTGGTCCCCCTGATCTTCGAATCTCTGTACCACATGGTGGACCTGAAACGACCAGTCATTGGCAGGGAGGCTCACATCACATGCCCACACCACAACATTATCAGCATCAGCTCGGAACACAAAGCGCTAGAAGTTCATGGGATCTATCGAATTATCTTGAAAACAGTCCCGCGACTGCCGCCGGCACTTCGGCACCCCAGACAATAGATTATCCACAGCACCACCACCAACCACCGCGAAGCGTTGTGGATGCATCTTTGGCTGTGAGCGGGGGTGATGATAACAGGATAGGACGCGGTTTGCCTTCTCACCATCAGCAACATAGTCAGCAGATACCGCGTACGTGAATCCAAGCCACGATCTAATTGGGCAGGCCTTTATGTTTTCGGAAACTGATGGGGACTTTGGACGCCGATTTTGGACCACTTAGACCTGGTGTGTGCTCTAGAAAAGGGTGATCAGTCAAAATCATTGGTCATGGGACGAAGTTCGAACTAGCATGTTTAGTGCATTGCTAGAGTCTATCTCGTATTACCCTCACATGCACAATCCTGCGCATAATCCTTGCACAACTCTACCCCATCCTTGCACAGCTCCCATCCGCCACCATTACATTGACATTTCGCGCTAAGCCGGATTTGTCTCTTACTGCACCACTCCACATCCAACGACCGAAAAATACCCTGCTGCTGCTGCTACTTCGCTTTTGCTTGGCTGCTGCTTATGCTTCATGTCACTCTACTGTAAAGATCTACGTACAAGGTAGATATCTACATCCAGGGTTTGTCTACACACACAAACCTTGGATCCTAAGCGACCATGCGTCTCCCGAAACACACCACACTACTACACCCACCTCAAACTACACCTCGTCTCTAGCCTATCAAATTAATTCCTCTCATACACGCATACTCCGACTCACGCGAAGCACACAAGCAAAACAAGAAACTCATAACTACTTATATCTACTCGATACGACACCCTCACTGTCTCCGATGATACCTTGCTAGCGGAAAACCAGCCACTGTTTTTGAACGTGCACGGGATTCCGAATACTTACTCGCTCCTAATACGATGCTACCACCGCCACTTACCCGATCCACACCCTCATGTATTCTTTCTGCATCGGAATTTCCTTGTTTACATGCATGTCGCTATCTATCTACTTATCATCATCACTCTATCTATGTTGCAGCTTATCTCGCATGTATCGATCATCAAACTCTTTCCATATATCAATCTGTAGCATTCTGTTTGGGGCGGATAACTGGGGCGAACCGGCTGGGATGGATGGTCTGATATTATTATTATTTTGCGATCCAACATGGGCTTTGGGAATGGGCGAAAAAGTCCCCGGTGGCGTTCGACAATGTGCTTTTTGGAACTTGCTATTTTTGCTTTATACACTTATTTTCCGTTGCATTGTACTCGGGCGTGTAGCATATACCAATAGCCTTTCTCGAAAAGGGTTCGACGCTGATTAAAGTTGTGTTATTTGTCTTGATTTTCTTGGTTTTGATAATCGCTTTCGGTTGTTTGTTGCCCGTACGTACGCACGCACAAGCACTGCACACGCGCACACACACGCACACACACACACACACACACACACGCACGCACACACACACACACACACACACACACACACACACACACACACACATACACGGGTCGAGCGGGCGTTCATCAAAAGTTACAAATTATCAACGTCATGTAGGGAATATCTTTAATATTCTTTTCCCTCATGGTAGCACAGAATTAATCAAGACCATCTCATCGCACCTCATCATTTCTTGCGTTTGCTTGGCAGAAAGAAGTTCAAGAGCAAAAAAGTATTCATTCTTGCATATTGCTTGCATAAGGGATGCAACCTCGCGAATACTTTTGTTTTTATTCTCTGCTATTCTCCGGGTATTCGTCATGGTGTTTCCGTACCCGTACCCGCACCGAATGCAGTGCTGTACAGTGCAATTTTTATGCCCAGTCCTGGTCTTTATCTTGCGCTACACTGAGAGTGCCGTGCTGTGCCGTGCGGCGCGGTAGTACTATCGAGACCACAAGAACGCCCAGGCCTAACTGGTACGAGGATGTACGCGCAAGACTTTGCGCGTGCCGGGCGTACATACATTGATGTTTTGCGTAGTAAGATGGATATCTATCGTCTACAAGTTGGTGGTGAAAGAACGGATGGCACGGCTCATTCGTTTTCCCGCCGCTATTACGAGCTCGTTGCTTGCGAGTGGAGCATGGGTTCACTTGGCACAGTCTTCGACAATTACCAGAACAGCTTCCTGTTGGGGACTGATCGAAATCCCTCTCGTGTCTTCTTGGATGTGGCATCTAATTTTCGGGATGGGCAGCAGACGTGAGTAGAGGACTGATTACTTGCTGATGGTCTTCTGCCTGCATATGCAGAAACTGATCATCCTCTCATCGATCTCGGGAGTCAACCCTTCCGCATCTTGGCAGTCTAATCTACATGACATTCCGGCACTATCTCATTACATTACAGGCTGGCGCTGGCTAGCTAGCCGACTCTATTCTATATCTTTTATTAATACTGCTACTGCTGGTACTCTAGTATATCATTATCGTTGTCGGAGATACCATTTTGTTGTCATTGTTGTTGGTGGCGTTGTGTTGCAGCATCGAGATTGTTATTCGTTTCTTTTGTTCTTCCATATGTTATTCGCCTTTCACTTATACTTGCACACCGGCTGGGTTTCGTTTTGATTTTGGTTTGCTTTCTTACTCACAGGTAGATTGCACTGGTCAGTTTTTCGCAGATAAATTATACTACTTGCATTAACACCGGCGTTACGATCAGCTGGTTTGGGAAAAGAATGTGTGTTATTTGTTTTTATCATATCGTTTTTTTGTGGTGGAACTGGATGGGTTGTTGGTTTGGAGGAATATAGGTTTGAATAATGGCTGAACTGTACTAGGATATGAATCTTGTGTGCTGATGGATGGATGGATGGTATGAATGGAATTGCAGTTATTAAGTTAGGTTACTTATAGATAGATGGAGAGAGTACTGCAAAGTACGATTTTAGTGAGGAGATGAGATGAGATAGGATAAAAACATCACTTAATTTAATGCTTAATTCATACATGAAATTATCCTGATATCTCCCATTCATGATCCCAAAACCCAAAACATGAAGCTCTCCCCATCCAGAACGAACCGAGCGGCACCCGTCCCAATCCAACGGGCCGGGAAGAAGAATAGAAAAGCAGGGAGCTGATGCGTGACATTTTTACTGCGTTTTACATATCCTCGCCATTTTTTTTTATTTTTTATTTTTTTTTTATTATTACCAATAATACGCTATGTTCAATACAAGACATAATTTATGATGGTGATGAAGATTCTCCCCGTCGTAACGTGACTCTGCTCTGTAGTTCAATCGGTGGGTGGTCACAAGTGGCGCGCAACACAAAAGTACATACAGTACAACCAAGGGGAAATGGCCCGATATTTGGCTTGGTACGATACGATACGGTACGGTACGGTACGGTACAGCAAATTACAAGTACGGAGATAGATAGATGGTTACGGTCGTATATGGTTACAAAAGCTGGCTGGCTGAGTTGGGCTTAATCCCGACACTCGGATAGATCTTGTACTGTACTTGCTGCTGCTGTTGTTCTGTTCAGCGCGTTCGAAGTTAGGTTTAACCTCCCTCCCTCCCTCCCTCCCTCCCCTTTTACCAATCATTGAGTTTGGGGAGATCCGAGATGGGTTGGATGGATGGATGGATGCTCAAACCTTACGCACGCACGCACGTACGGCATGGTATGGTATGGTATAGTACAGTATCGTGTTGTGTTGTAGAAGCTAGCTGGGCTAGGCTGGGCTGGGCTTGGACACTAAGAGAACGGGATTGGGCATTTTTCTTCTTCTTCTTCTGCCAATAGATAGATAGTATGATTGACTTTTAAGATTGATGGGATTCTTGGATGGGTTTCATGGTGTTACTACCTATGTACGGTACAGGCAGAGAGGAGGAGAAAAGAACTCCGCCGTGCTCTTCTACTCAACTGTGCAGCGCAGCTCGAAATTGTCGGCGTCACGTCACGGTCAATGAATGAATGTCACTCCCGCCTAACTACTCTAGAGAGGTACAAGCGCCTATGCGATAGTAGTGACTGTGTGACACGACATGGCCAGGATAGAATCGACCCAGGGCCATGGTTCGTGTTCATATGTCTTGTGTTTTTGTGGATTGTTGAGCACCGGAAATTCTCATCTTGGCTTGATTTGGGTATTGCACTCCTGCTGGAATGATTGATTGATTGAGTGATTGATTTTTCATTCTAACGACCTTTTTGAGTCGAAGACTATACAGTAGTAGGTCGGTTAGCGGCTAGGCGCTAGCTGTTAAATGGTAGAGTTTTAGATACAGATTTTTCTAGTAGTTTAAGTGATATTGAGGGTCGGGCCCTAGCACTCCTGCTATGCTAGAACTAGTGAGCGAAAGAGATAGTTTGGTTTAGTTTAGTGGTGGTTGGGCTGGAATTAGGGGTAGAGTTTTAGGGGTTTAGGGGTACCGTGTAGAGATGACGATCTGTTGTAGGAAAAGGAGGGAACATGCCGTTATCGGAAGTCGAACGGGAACCAATAAAGAAATTACCTATTTCGATCTATTGATCTTAGGGATGAAATTAAAAGCGCTTTAGGCTGGAACCAACCAAGCTTGTTGTACAATTATCTTCATTTTCATCTTGCGAGCAACGTTGTATAGTGGTGGAGATGGGTAGCGGCTCTCACCGAAAAATCACACCTCCTCGTCGACCGCAAGCTACACAACACTGACCGAGTCCAACAACGTCAACAACAAAGCACTCTAAATATACTGACAACATTGTATGCAATGCATATACGTTCTGCATTGTAGGAAGACTACTTTGGATTCATGAGATCAAGGGTCCCGGTATTGCATATTGGCATTGGATGAGATGAGATGAGATGGACGTGTCTTACCTCCATCCATCCATGTATATGTAATGCACTGCAATGCAATGTACAGAGTGCATCTGAACTGGTTATTTCCATGTTGTGGTCGGTCGGTCGGTCTTGTGGTAAGGTATGTAGGGAGGGTCCGTCCATCTTCACTCGTATGTAGAAGATGGGGATAGATACAGAGATGGAGGGTCTGTTTCAAATACTGTACACCCTTTTCCGCCCAAAGTACTATTCGTAGGTATGTGCTTGCTGGAAAGATTTTGCTGCAAGCAGGGTGCTCGTAGCCACAAAGAGACAGAGACAGTACGCGTTGGAACGAGATGATCTCCACCTTGATCTCCACCTTGATCTCCACCTTACTTCAACACTACTGACTGGCTACAAGTAGTCTGGGGTACTGAGTCATGTAGTACGGGAATAGGATCTTTTCCCCAACTCATCTCACCTCGTCTCATTCCACGGTATGCACAACAATGGAGATGTTACTTTCATCACGAATACCTCTCCGCAATAGGACGAGAAGTCTCATCTCGGGGATCAAGTGAGCGCACTGAGGTATGTCTTGCCCCCCTCAGAGGCTGAGACAAGGATTCACGATATCTCTATCTATGTTTGCATCCTCTCAACATATGGAACGAAGTACGGGCTGAGTACCTCCACCTAGTCCATACATACGAAAGAGGAAAACAACTCAGCGTATCTCCCTGCACCCTCTAGAATAGGGAACAAACAAAACATGGCATTTCTCCGCTACTGCGTCCACCCAGTGGCATCATGAAAAAGATTGGGGGTATCGATAATCTAATGTGGAGAAGGTTAAAACCTAGCTTTCTCATCCGAGTGGTCGGGATAGAAAAGCTAAAAGCTTCGAAAGTGGGACTCCCTCTGAACTCCACAAATCATGAACGCACGAGTGTGAGATGCGGCACTGATCATTCCTTCATCATCCATCATCCATCATCTCTCATCCATCATCCATTATCATTTCCCCCGAAAAGTGGGGGAAAGATACGTGAGGGAACTTGATGGGCGCTTCATCCAGCCATCCGTCTTTCTGACCTTGGTTTCCTCTGTGCATATTCTTGATTTTCTCTCCCGATGTATGTACAGTAGATCGTATAGATGAACGAATGATCACAACAGATGACCAAGGGATCTGGGTGCGTGCATGTGTGTATGGTATGTTGTGGTGTACGTGTATGTGTGTCTGTGCTGAAGATATTGAGTTCAGCAAAAAGTTCTTCGGAATGAACCGCACATTGACAGCTCCGCAGTCTGGTTGGCCGGCGGGGACGGGCACCGGAGAACGGGAACTAGTCATTAGTTTCAAGATGCTAGCAAGGTGCTAGGTAGATCGGTGAAATGTAGCTGCGAAAGTGAAACCAAGGAAAGAGATAATGCGATTTGTTGATCTAGTTGGCGAAGCTAAATTGGTGCGAGATTTCCATGAACTTACTTGTGGTTTGATACTGCTTTTGGTACCCGGTGTATTTTGTTACTCGATTGGGATCCGGTGTGAATTTGGGTTTTGCTAGGATTGTTTAGGATATTGTGAGAATAATAGAATAATGAGCTGAGAGCCTGGCTGCTTAGGAATACAAGTTGGGTCCGAGCATGTGCATGGAAAGTGGAGTTGAGTTGTAGATTGGGGATCTCGGCTTCGATGCCCTGGCGCCTTTAGCGTCATAGTTCTAGATGTTGAACATTTTTTGATTCTGTCATAGTGGCGGCATGAATACCAATATCAGCCATTAGTTTGTGACTTGCAGCTATATACCGTCAACTATAGCATGATGACAACAATGTCGAAAGACGCACACTCTGTTTTGGAGAAGGCTGGGCTGCAAGCTATAGTTCGGGATAGCTCGTTCTGAAAAACGGGTTACTGTTATTGAGTTGCTTTTTCGTGGCAAAGAATTTTATTCCTAGATTCTAGATGGAATGAATGGTGATTTACCAGGGGCGGTAGGGTAGTCAAATCGCGGATACATACGCGGTCTGCCTGCAGTGCTGAACATTTGCCATCAAGTGGCGGGGAATGTGTTGGCAGGATTTTTGGACCAAGACTGGCAGTTGCCAATTATCCTTTCAAGATTTTGGGTGATAGCTTCGGTTCTTTCAGGCTGTTTTCGCTGAGCGCCCTTGGGCGAAATTACCCAGCTCAGCGCCGGCAGCCTTTTCGCGATGAAGAACAGTCATCGATGGTCTGCCAGTTCAACCTCACCGAGCCTTTTCCGTATAGACAATTCCAGACCTAGAGCAGGTAGCACCGGTTCTTGGGCGTCAAGGTCAAGCTCAAGCTCTAGCGCAGTATGATGGGAGCCTAGAGTTGCAAGGCCTGCCAAGCGATTGCAACATACTTGACGGAGGTCCTCGCAATGATCTCCTTAAAGATGGTGACTATATGTTGCAACGTTGCTAGAGCCAGGTAACCTGGTTGAAGTGACTCACAGAGAATATTTGACCACAAGTGTGAATCATTTCTGTGTTATATTGGAATATTACTATGATCATGAGAGGTTTCTGTGCCATTGTGATGCCTTGTTTTGCGACAGGTCTATCCGATGCTTTTGCCTGAGAGACCAGGAAAAATTAATCGGAGGCCTCTCGATCGGTTCTTCCCATTTTGTGCCTGGTGCTGAGATCTAGAGCACAGTATTCAGGTAAGGTTTTTGACGTAAAGGTGGTACTGTACTGTGCAAGGGTTTATTCAAAAGTGATGTCTAATTCCGGAAGCTTTTACCTCCGCAAAAAACTACTTCATTAAGAAGATAGCGAAACTTCCAGAATAGAAATTCAAAGTAGTTGGTCAGATTTCAAGAGACGAGCGATGCTCAAAATAAAATCGACATGTTTGATCGCGTTCTCTTCGGAACGCGTTTCATAGCAACAATAATCGCACAGGTTGTGAATCCAATGAAGTCTAGCCTAGCAATCGTGTACACTCTATGATTAGATGACTGGTAAAGTCTGGGAGTATGCCGGAAGATCAATCAGACGGGCAGTGCCTAATATCTTGTATCGGCCTAAACTGGGGTCGTCGATATGCCGGAATCATCCCTAACATGGGCGATATAGTAAGCTCATTGTCAAAATATCCAGCGTTGTTGTTTACCCAGCCTCATATCTCACAAATACTTTCGTGCTTCACACACGCGCCTGCTTTGCCGAGGAGTCTACCAGCCCTACCGTCTGACAGGATGAAGAAGGTTTAAAACTTCCTGCGCCACCATATCGATCCTCGCGCCACGTGTCGCCGTTAAGAACAGAATTTTGGATGACATATTCGATAGAAATGGAAGTATACGATAGGATGTGTCGGAGACAAACAAAAATAACTAGCAATTGCGCCGTTTGTAGCTTCTATCCCAAAGAGGCAGCTATGCGAACATTAATCAGGGCGATATTCGGCTCGGTGCATGAATCCTTCTGTGGCAGTGCGGCGTAGGCAGGCCTTGCAAACCCGGTCGTCGATGGACGTCGGTCATGCCCGATTTAGAATTACAGGGAATCTTTTGCTATACGACGACATGCAAGGCAGAAAATAGAAGGAAGTAATGCCATTGAGTAGCATGGAATGGGACATCCTCAAAAACTTTTCCCGATCGCTTAATTAGGGGTTTTCTCTAAGGGAACAGAGATTTTCCATGGGATTCATCACTTGAACAAGTGTACCAAGTCTCAAAAAGGCCCGTAAGAATGCTTGTGGCTCAAAATGAGCCGTCGCAATATCGATACCAAGCAGCTAGAGGTTTCTCAATCGAGAAGTTGTCTTGAGCCTCACAATAGCATACACGGCTTTTCCGTGCTTATGCCATCCTTTTGATTACAGTGTTGCTTTGTCATGGCAATGACGGTCCGCACACCGATGCTTTTGAAATTCACAAGCTCCACTTGAGAATGAGTATCAGACTGATTAAGTAACTCGGTGAAAACCACCATCACGGCATAGTCTAAAGATATCGGTCACCCAGTGGCATGGCATGACTGTACCCGAGCCGTCAGTGTCATCTCGAGAAGTGGTGACCGAGACTGGCCCGGCTGATGAACATATTGGCGCGGAATCAATTGATTACCGAAGACGGCGAGACTTCGTGCCCGAATTGAGATATTCAACCAAGATGGTTGATATGTTCGTATGCAGTCCAAGATGTTACATACCCTCCTCTGAGGACTTCTCTCATTGGTGAGCTGCTGGATTTGATTCATAGTTATAATTGAGATCAATGCGTCACAAGATGATAGCCAATCGTCTATACCGTCAACTAGTGTGGTTGTGTTGACGGCACGCAGTAAAATTGTTATCATTAGCAATAATTCGTAGGAATGACAACAATGATTGGCGCGGTAGAAAGTTTGTACAACTGGACTTACTGTAAGTATCCTCACGTGTCAACGCGTGGACTTTCGCGTAGGACGCTACCATAGGATATCGTTTCGAGGTCAGTCGCAGCTGAACATGAATAAAATCGACGACGTTATGTCTCAAACGCATCACAATATCCATTCAAGCTCATGATGAGATTCCCCTCGTTACTGCTAGCTATAAGACAATCGCGCGAAATAAATTAAACATGTACTGACGCACGGTAGGTCACAGCTCAGACATTAGCACAGACAAGGAGCCAGCATGAAGTACAAATATGAGACCATCAAGACCAAAGAGCTTCAGAGACATTCACCCGCTTTTGTGTGATGGATGAAGATTTCAGTATATATTCAACTTTAATGAAACAGGAACAAACATTGCGAGATTCCCTGGCTCTCAACTGGCATGATGTTTGCTATAAAACCATGGCTTAATAGCACCAGCTGATATTCGAGAAGAGGTACAGTCGTCACAAGTACACACAGGAGACATACAACGCAGTGAGGTTTATCTGGAGCGAAAGCAAAAGAATTGGAATAATCATGAAGGGGACAACTTCCATAGACACTTTGGCATGTGCTGTAGCCTCATGGATAGAACATTTTGTTGAAATTAAACAACTCGTTTCGAATCGAGCACCATATCGAAACGTGCGGGTGCATCTACCTTCCTCACCTCTTCTCCAGATGTCTTGGGCAGAAGTTGAGGGTCCAACAAAACGTGTCAGACAGGATAGGAGGAGTACGAGATTAGCAGAGGACATATGGCTCTGCGGCTTCAAGCTCTGGAATATTCTCAATCTTGAACGAATAAAGTACGGTCCTATAGTGCCTCCTAACCATCATCGTTCGTGTCAGGTTTATCGCAACATGTTATGTTTCTGTTGCTCCACGCATTCAACAAACTCCATCACATCATGTTAGAAATATAACCCCCACTCGCCTAAATTTGCATGCTAGTTCTACATCCAACACAACCCCACCCCCACATTCAGGGAAATATAGCAATGCACTGACATGCAAATGCAAGCGCATGTGAAGAATGCGGTGCAACGGTGTTTGTGATTGTGATAGTGAAAACACATTGCAGAACGCTTTGACTTGGTGTGGCCCGGGGGTCCTTCTGTTTCGGGATAGTTCGTCCGTGGCGGGATGGAAGAGAGTAAGGGGGCGGAAAATGCGGGGTACTTGGTCTTATATTCCGGAGTGGAAGAGGGGGGAATATTGGCTCTAGACGTCGGCGGGAGTAGAACAGAGATTGGCTTGTGATATTTTGAGGCGGCTTTTTAAAGGTATCTAGTGCTTAGGGGCACTTTGGCCTTACTGTATGGAAAGTCAAAACGTTACACCCGCTGCCGTAAGAGTATATCTCCCCCAGAACAGGCTAAGTGGTATTGCCTGTTGGGGATTTTGGGCTCGAGCCTTAATGGGATAGATCTCAAATCTCTCCTTGACGGTCTCAGTTTAATGATGACTGGCCTAGCTTACACGTCACCTACAATTCCTATGATATTCACTCCCATTAGAAATGGAGATGAAATGGCACGAAGTTGTGTTCCTGCGAATGGTTAAGTTTTATGTGTTGTTCGTTCCGATGAGAGTGGATTACACGCTGCTGTAAATGAGTATTCGCTACAAGCTACATCCGTAATTTATGGGACAGATTCTACGACCACTCGATTGAGATTCAAACGATTACAGGGGCTCCCAGGGTCTTTCACTGCTGATCAGACAGGCCGAAAGCGCGATGCAAATTCTCTGAGATAATGCTGATATGGTAAGGCTATTCAGTAGGTACCAGTGCAGGCCGAGAGTTAATTCCGAAGCTTGCCCATCCAAATTGGTGTGCGTTTGAACATTGCGTCCATCGCGCACATGTACGGCAGTACATGCTATCTAAACAGCCCGTACAGCGCTCGTAGAGGAGTTCAAATGCTGTTAAGAAACCCTTCATTTCACAATCATCAAGAGCTATTCAACAACATTACGCGCGCCCTGCATCAAGGTCTGGCAGTTATTCTTGGGGGACCACCACGAGATACTGTGCGCATTGAACAAGTTTGTCTTGGTCGAGAATCCACCTACGGGAATGATGCGTGAACTTGTATCTTCTTTTTTCCTACCGTACCACAGCTAGAAAAAGTGTATGCTGCAGGCGGAAGACGAAGTCAAGGTAACACATAAGCTATAGAAACAGCTCTGAGAAACATGCACAACAATTGAGTTTTATCTGCCCCCTTTTAATCCTCTGTCTACCGTGAACAAGATACTCATAAGGAAGTGGCAGCAGGAGAAGATTTGAGAAATACAACGTTTTGGCCTTGTCGGTTGGCTTAGTACAGCTGTGTTGGTCCGATTATAGGACCGATTCGTGGCACTATACTTAGTCACAATGGGGACCAAGTAAATACTTTTGAATAGGGTTTATTCTTCTAAACTAGGTGGGAGGGAGAGCTGGACTATATAGACCCTCTCTCCCGTACTAACTACTATACTACAGCACGTATCCAATGTCCTGTAGTATCTCCCCCTTAGTTCAGTGAATACACTGAATCGACAGGCCAGTTCTCAAAATCACCCTTCGTCTCGACGCCATGTCTACCGGACATGGCTGTGGCATCATATCGCTATGCAGATACACAGAGCTGCCTGTCCGGGTTTACTCCGTGGTCGGTTCATGGGAGGGTATTAAGTTTCCACTGTTCATGGGTGGTGCTCTTTTTCTGCAAAAACGGTTTGCACTGGGGGTTTCCCCGTTGATAGGTGGCTATGAGCACTTTGCATTTGGACATCACTTGCACGCCTGATATAGGTGATGATGCATTGGCACTTGGTTATATGATTCGAAAGTGCAGATGGGACAAGTAAAGTGGTTTAGCTGCGCCACTGCTTTCTTCAGATAGTGTTATGTAGACTAGAATCATCTTAGTTTAAGATATGTTTTCATGAGAGGATGCATGTCCGAATCGAGTCCTCATCCCAGTAAAGAAGTCGACTACCTCAGTTTGACTAAGTTGAGCAAAGCTAACTAAGATAATAGATAGAACCTGGGCTTTTGAAATTAATGTATACTACTTGTATCGAAAGTATATCTTAGGCCGCATAAATGGTTTAGTTCCAATCATAAAAAACCACGTCGTCGCTACTGTGGTAGACTCAACGATAAGATTATTTACTTTTTATTCAAATTAAATACAAGAACGTTTTATGTATGCACCTTTCATACTTTGAAAGGTGTCTCAAAGGGAGCTTCGGCTTGCGGCGTGATACGAGCGAGATGTCTACGTTCTCCACCTTGCCAATCCACAAGTGCTGTATGAGTCGTCACTCTGTTGTCCCATACCACGACAGTCTTTGGTGCCCACTTGACTCTGGCGTGGAAGTCGGCTCCTTGCGCAATGTGGTCGTAGAGGAAGTTCTAGTCAGGTTAGGTGTTGAATCATTAGACAGAGAGCTGAGCGATGCTACTTACCAGGATGAGATCGCTTTCTTCTTTCTTAAATCCTACGATGTTTCGAGTAACTATAGGTTCGACATCAGCGTTTGAAAGCAACAAGTATGAAGGTTAAGGGGGACAGGAAGATGTGACTTACATTGTTTATTGACGAATAACGCCTTCTCCCCAGTCACTGGATGTGTTCGAACGATAGGATGAACATTGACGACCGGCTCTCTACGTGCTGCGCCATTCCTGTATCGAGAAGCATTGATTTGTTCGATACCAGAATGCGTAGCTTTAAGACCATGCAAACGCTCCTTGAATGAATCACTCAAGCGATTGTATGCCTCCACACCATTGGCAAACAGCGTATCACCACCCGTTTCTGGGATATCAAGAACATACAAGAATGTCGTCCCGGGCGGTTGCTGTTCGTATGTAACGTCTGAATGCCACGCAACGCTACTCGTCCTAGTCTCAAAGAAACTATTCACCGTCTTGTCTGCAGCTCCCCGGTGTACCAAATGCACTTCTGGATAGCCGGCAGGAGCACCGGATGTGGGATGGATATGGATACGACCAAAGTATCTAGCGAAATCAAGGGCTTCGCTGATGGGAAGGTCAGCGAAATCTTGGTCTCGGAATGCGACGACTTTGCGCTCTGCGACAAATCGAGCTAGTTGGTCTTTGCCGGCATTGCTTAGTTTGCTTAGTTGAACGCCGGTGATTTCTGATCCAGTTGAAGGTGTTAGGTCTACTTTGGTTACTCCAGGCGCGAGAAGTTCGGGGTATGTCGGGTCGGCATCAAGGCCGTGTTCTTGGTGCTTGAATGGTTCTAGTGGTGGGTAGACTTCGTTGCCCCAGGTTGGTAGGTAGTGAGGGTACTGGAAGTGACAGTCAGTTCTGAATAGACTACTTGGGCAGTAGAACATACGGATGCAGGCGCAAACTTGCCAATTCCTTTCTCCTCAGCTTCCTTGTCATATCCAATTGGTGCAAGCTCTTTGTATTCACCAAGTCCATCTCCAGTCAACCTAACAGTCGAAGATTCATTGGTCCGACTTGGAAGAGTGGTTGTCTCTGTAGCTGCAGGTGCCATTGTATTGAGGTATGGTATGAAAGTACAGTACAAGGGGAAAAAAAAGAGTTATAGAATCTGAAATACCAAGTTGTTGGAAACCTACTCTAAATGCTTGCCGGTAATGGGACAACCGAGGTCCTTTAAGTAGCTCTCGACTCCCCTCGTACCACCCCTCTTCTGCACGAATCGGCAAAAAGCATCTCGCAATTCCCAGATAACGAACGACATCTCGCATGGAACGACGGCATTCCACGCAAGCCCTCATTGGGTGCGCATATGAAGTGTCCCGAGAAAGCTCAATTCACACCAAACTGTCGAATCAGGGAAGAGCTCAAACCCAAGCTGTTGTTGATTGCGCGTAATTGTATGAAGCTAAGTCATTGATCGTTGAAGGAGACTGCCCTTCATTGGTCGCTAGTTGATGGTGCAATTGTGAGAGACGATCACGAATGAGGTTCATGGAAACGGAACCTTTGGGAAGCGGAGAATCTGCATCGGGGTATTGATAACTGTGCTCGGGAATCTGCCTCTTCTGGGACAGCTTCGGCAGCGTCAATGCCTCACCCATTTGCCGGATAAATTGCACGGTTGCATACTCGTGGCTAACAGCTCACGTGAGCAGCTCTACACGTGATGCGCGTCATGGCACTTACGGCACGCGTTGCCCGGCAACTCGTCCGCTCAATTCGAGTTGACTCTTTGGGAGAATTCTTTCCTTGTATCAGCGAACGACTTTTGTTTCTTGTGTCGGGTACAAGCGTGGCAAAAATGGAGGTGCAGCGTGCACATCCTTCCACCGAAATAAATTGCTGAGAAATCGAGTGCTGCATTTTTGGGCCGAAAAATCACCCGTACTCTACACACTTTTCGGCTACCGTAGCCACCATCATCGTTTATCGATATCAGCGGGGCAACTTTTTTCTTTTATCAAAATCCCACAGTCGCATCTTGAAAAGTCAAATCATAGAAAACCACGGCATCATGTCTGCTATGGATCTTGATGCTCCAGTGTCCATTGCTCCCCAGCTTAGGGAGCAACAGACAGGCGCCACGTAAGTAATTCATCTCCAGAGCCTCCGGAAATCCGGTGTCTAACTGTTTCTCTTCCAGTATTCTCTGCTGCAATTGTGGCGCTCCCATCGATGGAACGACCTCAGCAGGCGCTCTCTGCTACGACTGCGTCAAACTTACCGTCGATGTATCGCAAGGTATTCAACGAGAAGCTACTATCCATTTCTGCCGCGATTGCGACCGCTGGCTATCACCGCCTGCAACCTGGGTTGTCGCGGCTCCCGAATCCCGAGAACTCCTTGCTCTATGTCTGAAAAAACTGCGGGGTTTACACAAAGTCAGAATTATCGACGCAAGCTTCATCTGGACGGAACCGCATTCTCGACGAGTTAAGGTTAAGCTCACGATTCAAGACTCGGTGTCGGAAGGGGTGGTACTGCAACAGACGTTCGAGGTCGAATACGTGGTAGCGTACCAGCAATGTCCGGACTGTGCAAAGTCATATACTGCGAATACATGGAGGGCTTGTGTGCAAGTTAGACAAAAGGTTCCTCACAAGAGGACTTTCTTGTACTTGGAACAGTTGATCCTCAAGCACGGTGCCCACAAAGACACTATCAATATTAAGGAAGTGAAGGATGGTCTGGATTTCTTCTTCGCGGCACGAAACTCGGCGGAAAAGTTCGTCGATTTCCTGAATTCAGTTGCCCCGGTTCGAACGAAGAAGTCTCAAGAACTCATTTCCATGGATATTCACACTTCCACCAAATCATACAAATTTTCCTTTTCCGTCGAGCTGGTGCCTATTTGCAAGGATGATTTGGTGGCAATTCCCATCAAGTTAGCTAAGCAAATTGGAAATATTTCTCCGCTTGGTATCTGTTACCGCGTAGGAAACTCAGTCAACATCCTCGACCCGCAAACTCTACAGACTGCAGACATCAGCACACCGATTTACTGGCGAGCGCCATTTACACCGTTGGCAGACGTTCAGGAATTGGTTGAGTTCATTATCATGGATATTGAGCCTCTTGGACCACAAAAGGGAAGATGGATGCTTGCGGAAGCTACCGTTGCCCGCGCATCAGATCTTGGTTCGAACGATAAAACATACTATACCCGCACACATCTTGGGAATGTTCTGCACCCTGGTGATTCAGTTATGGGATACATGATGACAGGCACTAACTTCAACAATCCGCAATTTGACGCACTCGAAGAATCCAATACCTACTCCTCACAAATCCCCGATGTCATGCTCGTCAAGAAGTTCTACGCTCGTAAGAAGAAGTCCAAGAACAGGAACTGGCGCCTCAAGCGCATGAACAAGGATGAGGGAGATCTTCTACCGAAGAAAGCGGACCAAGAAAAACTAGATAGAGATTACGAGATGTTCTTGCGGGATGTTGAAGAAGATAATGAATTGAGGCAGACGTTGGCGCTGTACAAGGCTCAGAAGGTCCAGAAAGATAAAGATGCTATGAGTGTGGCGGAGACGAGTGATGAGGAGGATGACGAAGCGCCGAAGATTGACATGGATGAATTATTAGATGAATTTGATGATCTCAATGTTCAGGATGAGCAGTAGGTTCGATTTGATGGCATTCATTCATTATATCCTGGGCGGCGTTCGGTGGTAGATTGGCGTCTGTGTGTGGCTTGGATGTGGTTGATGAGAAAACCAGCGGTTTCATGAGCAGAAATGAAAAGCTCTATTGCTGAATATTCAGTTGAATTAACAAATTTCGTTAGCCTCGTGACCTAGACTAGATGAAGATGTGCTGCGTTCAGACCCAGATGTTCAGAATGCTTCACGCTAGCAGTATAAGATGGAATTGATAAAACTTACTGTAGCTGTCCTGCTCTGCACAATTTATATTTGAATATTAAATTGATGATGTATGTAGGGGGAAAACAATAACAGCTCAGAAGGTAAGATGGAAACAATTGTGATGAATGAATGACTAATTGTTGTAGCAGTTGGTCGACAGGTTATTCCTTTCCACTCGAGAAGATCATCCGCCTCATACATGCCATGCCATGACATGATACCAGTAACAGCACAAATTATACGCAACGAGGATTTATCTCTGGATTTACATTTGATAAAGACAAAACTTCCCTTGGGCACTAAGATAGATGACTATTTTCAACGCTTCAAAGAAATTTTCTCTCTGCGTAGATAAAATTCGACGAAGAGATGCTTGGGGTCTGACCATATATCGGGCTCAGATACCGAACACTTATTATCGGACGGGAAGCTTTATTTCGAGGGCGGAATAGGGGGATTGAGTATTTTCGATAACGCCCCAGACGAAGAATTGAAATTGATTTGAACAATTCAAATATCTGTTCTAGGAGCTCAAGTATCTGTTTACCGCGACAGTGGAACGCGGTTGCCACAATGTCAGTCATTATAAACGGCAACTTCGATGAAGTTGACCAAGAAGCTGATGTGCGACTTCTCTGCGAGAATGCGTTGGGAATTTGGTCTCCTAAATCTGCTACCTATACATCCTCCCTCCTTTTCGAACTTCAAGCAAACAGAGCTCGAGCGATTTGGAACATATTATCATCTTCAAGTATTTTCATACTCTCAACATGGTTGCTTCTTCCCAAACAGTAAACGGCGCTTCCACCACGCAACGTGAATACCAGACAACAGATGGCTTTTCCATTGCGCGCCATGAACACTTCCCTCGCCACTTCGACCCCGGAGTCATAGATTTCTATGCTGGCTACCCAGGCTCCCTACTCACCAAGCACATCCATAGAGAGTTTAAGATGATGTGGCGCGACTCTGGCGGTACAAAAAGAATAGACGAACAATCAGTAGTTGTCGCTATCGACGGCGCCTACAATGGCAGACCCGGAGTCGAGGCCCGCGCCTCCTGGGGCCACAATCACGGCCCTCACTGTGTACACAATGATTATGGATTTCTCCCCGTAGATCTCCCGCAAACAGAGCACGCCGCAGAGATATACGCCGCAATAGCTGCGCTGGAACGAATTAACATGTTATGGGGCAATACTCGCCAAAACATCTTCGTTATGACGGACTCGACATACTTGTGGCGTGGTATTGCTGATAGGGTCTTTAAGTGGAGGGACAACGGGTTTAAGAACGAAGATGGGACGGAGGTTGAGAATGCGGTATTGTTTATCCGGCTGGATATTTTGGTCGACAGGCTTTTTGCACAGGGCGTGATCGTTAGGTTTTGGATGATTCCGCATGTGTTCAATAGGATGGCGAGGACGTTGGCTAATTTGGCGTTTATCGAGGAAGATGATATGGTTGGTAGAGTGGATGGAGCTAGTAGAGTGGATGGAGCTTGTAGAGTGGATGGAGTTGGTAGAGTGGATGGAGTTGGTAGAGTGGATGGAGCTGGTAGAGAAGATGGGGTTGATCGTGTAAATGGCGCTAGTGGTGCGAATGAGGCCGGTAGGACTGACGGGAATGGTAGAGTCAATGTGACTGATAGGGCTCAGCGGGCTCAGGGGCAAGAGGAAGAAACGGAAGAGGACTGAGATGAAATTGGTGATGAGACATTGGGGTTGTTAGTCTTCTGTATCCTAATAGCACCGGTGACAGCTGTGTAGCTAGGCTAGCTCACTCTATATTACCACGGTAGATAAGTCAGAATAGAACCAGCGTATCAAACTTTGAAGATGTCATTCGGTCGGGCAGCGGCTCACAGACTTTCCATTAAGACACTCGGGCATAGACTCATTGCGACACGAGAAGATCTCTGCGCTTGAGAGTGGTCTCTTCTCTTCAAAAGTACTCTACTTTAGCAGAATATAAAATTGTTCGGTGAGTCTTGAATTGAATATAAATTTTGGAATTGTGAGTCTCGAGGTTGAAGAGTATGTCGTCGACAAATGTCATGTTACATAATCATGCATGCATCAATAAATTATGTAATCATCGGCTGCCCAAATCGGGTCCACCTAGTTCGCGTGAGAAAGAGCGCGTTCATTTCCTACTAGCAACAATCTAATTGGTTGGGACCGAGCCACCCCACAAACATGAAAGGAAAACCACTTTACTTCCTCGCGCTTGAGACACGAAAGACACGTCCAGCTCCCCCTGCTTAGATATATCGGCGCGTCCTCTTATCGTAATTGTGCGAAAAGAGAAACTTGGACCTTCAGACCTCATGCGACTGAGCACCATAGCATTGGACTCGTTCCCGAATCCAACAACGTCCTGATAAACTAATCGGAGGTGACGCGATTTACAACCTCAACTGAACTTCCGCCCGGCCAACCTCTTCATAAACGACAATAGCCTATCCTCCTATGGCCTCGAGAAAGATTGCGACGAACCCTCAACCTCTTGCGGACACCTCAGAATCAAGACAAAATCATCTTCAACCCAATCCATATTCTACTACTGCCAGCGCATACGACGGCGGTCAAACCTCTATTAGATCACATCGTGATATGTCGCTCAGTATGAGCCAAAGTTCTCAGGTTGGTGGCTTAATGATGCAACCAGGTGGTTCATTCCGACAATATGATTCGATGCATGGCATGAATCGTGGAGATTCCGCCCCTCAGATCTACTCAGTAAGTCACTCCTCTTCGATGATGCGATTCAATTTAACTTGCGCTTACTTAAGCTAGGCTGTATATTCTGGAGTCGATGTATACGAGATGGAAGTTAATGGTATTGCGGTTATGCGCCGTCGGAAGGATAGTTGGCTCAACGCGACTCAGATTTTAAAGGTCGCCGGCATCGAGAAGGGAAAGCGCACAAAGGTTTTGGAGAAAGAGATTTTGATCGGCGACCACGAGAAAGTCCAAGGCGGTTACGGAAAATATCAGGGAACCTGGATCAGATTCGAAAGAGGCATTGAATTCTGCAAGCAATATGGAGTTGAGGAACTATTGCGACCATTATTAACATATGATATGGGTCAAGACGGTGGGATTGCTGGACAAGGTGGACATGATACTCCAACCAAGGAACAAGCCATGGCAGCGCAACGAAAAAGGTTATACAATTCTGGGGCGGAAAACAGGAGTAATGGTCAATCCGGAACATTCTTTAAGAATATCTCGAGCACCGCTTCACATGCTGTCGCAGCAATCAGCAAGGCGCGATTCGACTCTCCCGTACCAAGAATGAGGAACGGCAACGCAGCTGCTCGCCCTTCAAGTTTCAGCAGACAATCATCGCAACAGCAGTTGGGCAGTCAAGAAACCGGTTTCCCAGGGAATTCGCAGCAAAGTATGCAGAGTTTTACGACCAATGATGGGATGAGCGGACAAGACTCAGCCTATGCTACTCAATCTGGTTTTCAATTTTCGCATACTGGCAGAGAAGACAGTGACTTCCAGGAACCACCACGAAAGAGGTTACGACAATCAACAGAACCCAATGACACCCAACGGTCAATGAATGGTGCTTACTATAATATGTCTTTGCGAGAACCGTCACCGACAGAACCCAACGACTCATTCATCTACCAAAATCAACAATTAATGTCACAGGATGATGAAGCTCCGGCGCCACTCCCACCACTACCTGGACTTCAATATAATGGAAAGGCAGGCTTGACCTTGCTTTCGCTCTTCCATACCGATAACTCATATTTGGGAAAGAATGAGTACAATGATCATGAAGTATTTCGTACTATGACCGGCGTGGAACTTGACATACCGATCGATAAATCGGCGAATACTGCTGTAATATGGGCTGCAACTCTTGCTCGTATACCTGTTCTACAGAAGCTTATTCAATCCGGTGCAAGCATATACCGAGTCAATCTAAGAGGAGAGACAGCCTTGATGAGGGCATGTTGTGTTGCTAATAACCTAGATCAAGGTAGTTTTCCTGATCTACTGGAGCTTCTTGGTCCGACTATTGGATTCCAAGATAAACGTGGCCGAACCGTCCTTCACCATATCGCAGTCACATCAGCAGTCAAAGGTCGCAGTCCGGCCAGCAAATATTACCTCGAATCGCTTCTCGAATTCGTTGTCAGGAAAGGAAGTTCATTAAGTAGTCAGCAATCCTATGCGAATGGAGCACCGAATCCCCACGCCATGGATATCGGTCGATTTATGTCTGAGATGGTAAATGCTCAGGATCAATCGGGAGATACAGCTCTTAATATTGCAGCCAGAGTTGGGAACAAAAGTATTATTTCACAACTGGTAGAGGTCGGAGCTGATCCTTCAATCCCTAATCACTCAAAGTTATGTCCTATGGATTTCATAGAAGGTCTTGGAAATGGGGATCGCGTAGGTGGCTTCGGAAGTCCCGAAAAAAGAGTTGGAAAAGCCTCCCGCGAAACGAGCGGCGAAATCATAGAGTGTAAGTCCACTAACCCCATTCCATATCTACCGACAGCCCGAGAACTCTGTTCTAACATCTCCTTTAAAGCAATAAACGCAGTCTTGCAGTCCACAATCGACGAATTTGGCAAAGAAGTGGAAGCAAAACAACTCCAGATCGACTCCATACACGCCAAACTTCGTGAAGCTTCTGCTACCCTCGGTGAAGAACGACGCGCTTTTGAAGCACGTCAAGAACGTCATCGGCAGCGCGAAGAACGCGCCTTAAAGATCGCCAACCTCACACGTGCCGCAGAAGAAGAAGCACTTCGCCTCTCACAACTGCAGCAACGACTCAACCAAACGACTTCCGAATTGGATATGAGTGTCGGTGATGCAGATAGAGATCTGGTTGTGAATCTTCCAGATGATGCAGGCGCATCATCGGAGATGAATATCCCGGCGAAAGAAGTCCTGCAAGCTAGAATTAATGCGTATAAGGCGAATAACGAACACTTGGAACGAGAAGTAAAGGAGCTGAAGGAGAAGGATAGTGGGAGGATAAAGAAGTATAAGAGGATTATTAGTTTGTGTACGAGGGTTGATGAGGGGGAGGTGGATAAGCTTGTAGGGAGGTTGGCAAGGGCGTTGGAGAGTGAGAGGGGGGAGGTAGAGATGGGGAGGGTGAGGGAGTTATTGGGGAAGTTTGAAGGGATTTGAGATGCCTTTCTTGGTCGTGAGAGGTATAAGAATGCGACGCGATGGAATTGGATGAGATGAGACAAGATGATATGCATTGTATGGGATGGAAACATGCGTTTTTCTTACTACCTCACTTGCTCGCTTACTTGGGATCAGATTTCATTGGTATATTAAGATTACCAGAAATTGTGCTTTTATATGTATTTATGTCATGTATTTATACATCGGAGATGAAAAGAGGCAGTGGTAGAGGCAGAGACAGAGAAAGGGAAGACGATACTTATGGTGGTTCTTTGTACATGATATCTAGCTTACGCTAAGATGGGATTACAGACTCATGAATAGCTTGCTATACTAGCGGATTACTTTTTTTTATCCAAATAATGAGAATCGAATATCTTGGATTCTTGTATTTGTGTTTCATTTGATTTCGGTTCGGTTCACCATCTTTAGCTAGTGATGGGGGCGAGGGCCATTTCCAAGTGGAATGAATGGTTACCTGCCGGGAGCCCGTCAGCGTCCGCGATGATAGCTTCTCCATCGATAGTAATGGACTATTAAGCACAATTGCTTCCCCATCGATAGTAATGGACTATTAAGCACAATTGCTTCCCCTCCTTCACATTGGCCCCGCTCTCAAACATTTCCAAGTCCGTGGAAGGCCAACTAACTGTACTTCTGCATCACTCTTCGAATCTCCTTCACAAGTTCCATCCTGTCTTTTATCGTGAAGTATCACGTGCTCGCTCTTTCAACTCGTTTCAGTTCTGTGCACACTGCTTGTCGACCGTCGAACCTTTGACATCTTCTCTATCGTACTCATCTTGTCGCGCTTCTAGCTCAGCCAGCTCGCTTTGCAGATAGAGAATATTCCGCGCGGACAGGCGATCGAAGCACCGATATATTACCGTGATTTTATCTTTGCCGTTGGCGATGAAGGATGCGAGTGATGGATATCTGCTAACATGACGCACTTCGATTATCTCAAGTTCAATATCCGTTGCCATATCATACAAATTTCAGATAAGTTTCATACTCTTTTCTTAAAACTGATGTTCTCAAATTTGCCTTCGATCATGAAGACTTGAGGAAAGCCTTGGGGAAAGCTTCATGCTGCAGTCTACATGAAATGAGCATGTGTGATCCAATCGTCCATGGCATCAGCCTCACTATTTCAACATCTTGCTATTTCGTTACAATAATATGATCCAACTACTCATATTTTTTGACTTTGTGTATATGAGATAGGCAACAATTAGTTTGTACATTAATCAGACCCTACGTTTTGCTATCATTGCCCTGAAGACCCTCTTACGATTCCCTAACGATCCCCATCATCACATACGTACGGGTAAAATCCTAAATCACGATACCTTTGAAAGATGATTTTATTATATTAAAGAAGATAGAAATATATATTTAATTTATCTAGAAGATATACTAAGCTTGTACAATCAAAATGAGATCCTATAATATGCAAGTAGGTAACAGCTCCGCCGGCCTCCAGCTAGGCTGCGGCGTGGGGTCCCATGGGCCGGGTTTTCAACTTCTTTTCCCGCCCACTGGGACCCCACGAGCTTCTCAACCCACCTACTGGGTACCCAATAGATTGCCAAGTACTGTCACATGACTAATATATAATATTAAACCCTGTAAAACCCCTGTTTTTCCCTACTTATTTACTCTGCACTGACCCTTTGGGTCATGGGCCGGGTTTTTATTTTCTCAGCCCACCTAATGGGGCCCTATAAGGGTCAGCAACCCGCCTATTGGGGCCCCAACCCGGTGGGCTTCCGCCGTAGCCTACCTCCAGCGATGCATGCATCTCAGTATACCTCTACATGGTAATCCGGACACTGGGTCTGACATCGATCTCATGTCACTATCGTATGTTTTGCAGAGGGGGCTGCAACTGAGTCTATCGATGGTGAAGAATCCGAGGTCGAATTCGCTGATGGAAGTAAAGCCCGGCTGAGTGGGAAGGTTACAATCCACTTGGTTGTGTGTTCCGAATCTCCTTTGGAGGGAGAGATGAATTTGTATGTTTTGAATGATCTTAGTTGCGATCTACTCTTCGGGGAGGATTTTCTTTATATAAATGAAATCTTTCAGAAACATCAAACAGCTTTTACAACAATCGATATCATGGGACCTTCCGACGTCAATACTATTTTGTGGTCGACACGAATAGAAAAACATGTTTCTAGGCTTTTCAGCTGCGGGAAGAGAGAAGGTGGCTCGTTAGCAATGACGGAAAGCACTGCCAATGTGACACTTGGTAATATGACCTGTAAAGAAAAACTGCTTAAAGTCTGACAAAAATCACAGAACCAGTCAATACTCCGACTTTACAGCACGAACAGAATGCCAGAGAGCCCCATCGTCGTGAGCTTGCAGATGAGGTAATAAAGAAACTCACCGGTCTAGCGAAAGAAGATGCTATGGCACGAGAAGCTTTGAGGAGGGACATGTATGATAGAGGTCTAGAACTTTCAGCACCTGAACCAGATCCATCTTCAACCCTCTCACGGATTTTAGTCGCGCCAAATACACAGAACACTGAATCAACTACGCTACCGAGAAGCCCCGTAGGCCCCGAAGGCAAGCTTACTAATATTGTAACGGTAGATTTACCAATAGCTCGATCTGGGAATAAGATTACCAAATCTCTTTCACCAACATCTGACTTCATGGATAATTCTAGGAAACTGAACTCTCCTCAAGACGATGACAGATGGAGTCGTGCTGCAACACCTGGCACAGATTATTCAGCCTCAACTCCTTCTACTCGTATTGACAACCAGCAAATATCATTAGACAGCATCTCAAATCCGCAAATTATTGGAGGCTACTCATGCCTGTACCCCGGATGTACAGCCCCACCATTCCTAACTCAGTATCTCTTAAACAGCCACTCCAACATCCACTCTCTCAGCCGACCGCACTTCTGTCCCGTGAAGGGATGTCCCAGAGGCGAAGGCAGGAAGGGATTCAAGAGCAAGAACCAGATGAAACGACACGTTTTTATGATAAACCAAATCTTGATCCCCCAATCGCCCCGGCTATACATGTCCGTTCTGTCCTGATCGTGAGCATCAATATCCACGAATGTTTTTGCAGCTGTAAGAAAAGGAAAATGTCTAGGAATTTTCTTCATGAGTCGAGACTAATAAGATATTCAATAGACATGTGAGTATTCATCATAAGGATATAGATAAGGACGATCCCCGGCTGCGTGAGGTTTTGAGTCAAGCTGTGAGAACGTGAAGCTATTCCCAGATTGTGAAACGATGTTCAGTTGATAGCTGTTCAATTCCATCAATTCGTAAGCTATAGAATCTCCCAGAATCACTTATCTTGCCACAGCTTGAGGATATAAAACTCCTTCAAGTTGCCATTTAGTTATTTCTTCCACACAAAGCCTCTAAAGAATCTTTCAAAGATCGAGGCCGGCCCCGGTAGATATAGAGAGATCATGTACATGAAATCTCAGACACATACACAATTATAGATCTGCCACTCCTTGTCATGCGAGCTATCACGAGATGACCGAAGCGAGAGAGAGTATGTGCATTCAAAAAGCACATGTAGAAGGAGATCTAGGGGGCAGTCACACAGCACTGCAGCATAGGATTAAAAGAAGGTGGTGAAAGGGTTGATATTCTTCTAACTTGAGGTGGGAACCACCTCCTTATACTATAGAAAGCGTCTGGGTGACACAAGTCAGACTAAGAAAGGAGTGTCGCCAGCCATACGGTATAACATGATATACCTCAATGATAGAGTTTTACAAACTCTAACGCTAGCCTGGAAACTTCTACTTTAGCATGGCCATCGAGAAAGACGTACACCAAAACCAACCCCACAAACAAACAAACAAATCAACAACCTCGATTGAAATAGAGAATTACAAAAACAATAAAAGAAGCACGATACACACAATACACAAGGAAACCTATGGAAACCAAACTCTCAATCCTCAACCTTCAATGCAACTAAACCCCCTCAAAACAAAACCACCACCACCACCACCATCATCATCCCCACAACCTCCCCACCTCTTTCATCCACTCCCTCGCCTCCCGCAACCCCAGCAACCCCTCCGGCGCAAAGATCCCCATATCAATCGTTTGATCCGTAGAATTATACCGCATCTCTACATCTATCGCCGGCTGCTCATCATGTTAGCCTAAGTACTGTACCTACAGTCCATCTATCCGCTTCCACAATAATAAATTCTATGCTTAGAGAGTTGGGGGAAAAGGGGACTGGTGAATGAATGGATGGATGGATGGATGGAATAAAACTTACGCAAAAAGCCTGCTCATCCTTCTTCTCCAATTTCTCATTCAAAGCATCACTCATATCAAGGATTTTCTCCCGCGGTGCCGTGTCGATAATTTGTTCCCAACGTGTATTCTCCTTCGTCTCTCCATCCACGCCACGTAGGATGTTAACCCAAATCCCTACATTCTCTCCCGTCCACCTGTAGATATCGTCCAGCCCAACACCAGTCATACCTTTTTCTGAAAGCATACCTAGATCCCTCTTAACACTCTCTGCAATATCTTCGAGTTCCAAACCCTTCGTTGCGTTCGCGCTAATCTTAAGAGGAAGCAAGTTCAACGTTGGAGCTGCGAGGAGTGATAGATCTTCCCCATGTGGTGCACGATTTGCTAGGTAGATTCCTACTAGTACATCTTTATTTGTGTCTGAATCTGCGTCTCTCTCTGATTTTGCCCCGACGAACAGTTTCTTAGAGTAGAGTCGTGCAACCGAGGCTAGCAGGAGATGATCGATTGACAACCCTGCGTTTTGAGCAACTGCTCTTAGATTCGGTGCGGGAATAGAAGGATAGAATGATTCGACTCTTTCACAATTCGAGGCTGGTGGGGAAAGTGGTTGAGAGATCAAGCCAGAGAGATAAGATGTCCAGCTTTCTTTACTTGTTGGTGTATTAGTCAAAGCGATGGTCCGGGCGACGAAGTCCTTGAAGCCGAGAGATGAATTTGGAATCGTTTGGTCGTGGTAAAATGCCTGGAACTCTGAAATCAAGGCCGGTAGACTGATGCCATCGTAGAGGGCGTGATGAATAGTGAGCTGGAGTTCTACTTCTGCATCTGGATTTCTTGATTTCTGGACGATTAGGCTCAACGGTGGATGCTTGAGGTGGTTGGTCTTGCTTCTGATAGGCAAATGATCTCCTTCTTCGATATGAATTATCTCATTCGGTGGGTCCTTGAAAACCACCTGAATGATTTTCGAATCTTGCTCAACGAATCCAGTGCGCAGAATATCGTGCCTTTGCAACAGCTTTTTCCAAGCAGAGGCTGTTTTATCTTTATCCAGATGACCCCTCAAACGATAGCTGAAAGTAGGGTAGAACAAAACTCCTTGAGAGTTTTGCCAATGTCTTATCATATAAACTTGTCCCGCAGTAGCCGGCATAGTATATTGAATCTTGCCCATGGACTTCTGCATCTCCTCGGTCATTGTTTGATCCAGCGTAGGTGTTGAATTAGTAAGTACCGCGTCAATATCCACAACCGATTCTTGCTTCTCCTTACCACCTTTCAACGATTCAGCCATAGCTTCAATCGTCAAATACTTCAGAATTTCCGAAACTCCTAGTTTGATCCCATACTTCCTCAATAGCGCCGGGAGTTTCAAGACCAGGATCGAATCCAAACCAAGATGAAAGATTGTAGAATCCTTAGATATGCTCTCTTCTGCAACTCCAGAGATCTCATGCAATGCTTTCCGGAGATCGAGCTCAACTTGAGACCATTCTCTACTAACTTCTTCCCTGGGTAGCTTTCTTGTAGAATTAATTGTCGTGTCTCGAAGTTGAAACTTAGGTAACCCGCAAACAGATACACCCTCGTCGTCCATGATAATCAAATTTGCATCTACACCATCAATGATACGCTGAAGAACAGCATCCAAAGCATCAAGTAACTCTGCACTTTCCCCCTCGTTTCTTGCAACCGCTTTGCAAGCCGTCGTCCATGATAAATACTTGTCATCAACAATTTCCATCTCAACACAAATCGGGAACTCAACATCTGCTATACCTTGCACAGATCGATACAACGGCTCTGCGTCTTCACGCGTACGACGGCCTTGATAGATAAAAAGAGTATCAAAAAGTGTGGTGTCTTTGGTTGTATCATTTCGAGATGCCATGGCGTACGCTTGAGCTGTTTCAAGCGGGAAATGCTGGTACTGGCGCGTGGTGTCGCTCAGTTCCTGCGTGCACTTCAACATTTCACCAAGAGTCCCGTGCAGGACAGATCGTACTGCGACGGTATTCATCAATGGGAACATTACTTGATCAGCTTCCTCGGTGTCGCGACAGGATAGAACGGTCCCAAACACAACATCCAGTTGCCCCATAAGTTGTGACAGAACCAATGCCCAACATGTTTGTCCTAAGGTCTGAAGAGTGATGCGAGAAGATTTACAGAGTGCTTCAACATCCGAGAGAGAAACTTTTGACTGCCTCTCCAGACGATGGACAACTTGTGACTCAGGTGCTTGCAAATCTTTCTTCGGAAGAACAGCTGTTGGAAGGTTTGACAGTGTACTCTTCCAGAAGTTCCTCGCCTCGTCAGTAGTTGATTCGA
The DNA here is from genome assembly GCA_001465935.1 of Clarireedia homoeocarpa. Taxonomy (NCBI): domain Eukaryota; kingdom Fungi; phylum Ascomycota; class Leotiomycetes; order Helotiales; family Rutstroemiaceae; genus Clarireedia; species Clarireedia homoeocarpa. Next base: position 77,464 of record LNKV01000047.1, on the reverse strand, counting down.
AAACCTGCTCAAGGAACGTTGAAGGATTAGGTCTTGATATCTCCATACTATGGTAAGCCTTATTGATATCTTCATGAATTGCTCGAAGAGATCGGCCATCGTAAAGTGCATGCGAGATGGCCATAATCATATATCTCGTACCTTCAACGGTCACGAAATGTGCTTGGAACAATCCGCCATGAATTGAAGCAGTGGAGGTAAGTTCCTCATTGGCTCTGGTCATGAAATTGTCAATGTTTTCCATCCCAGCAGGCTCGGTAGATAATGAAATATTTGGCAGTTCCCTATGAACGATCTGCGCATAACCCACAGCCAACCTGGGGTCATCCACTTCTACGAAAGTAGTTCTCAGAATTGGAGATCGAGCCACAACCTCATCCACAGCTTCCTTCAACGCCACCCCCTTAAGGCCTTCATTCAACTCGAATACCTCAATGTTGAAGTATCGTTTGAACCCAGACCTAATCATCTCATTCACCATACTCTGTTGCAGAGGTGTAGCAGGTAAAACATCTTTGACATCATCCGGTAGTAGATCGTGTAAATATTCCTTCAGCTGGCCGCGTAGTTCCTCAAACCTCTTCCCAGGTACATGAACATAATTCTTGTCATCCGAGGTAGAAACATTTGAGCACATATTCGCAATAGTCTGGCACTTGATGATCAAACTGACGGGAATCTGAATACCTTGATTTCTGATTCGAGAAGACAGTTTAATGACGTCGATACTGTCTAGTCCCAGTTCAAAAATTGAAGAGTGCTCATGGACGTTTGCCTCCTCCAATTTGGCAAGTCTAGCGATCTCGGTGCGCATGATCTGCGCTTCTTTGGTCCATACGAAATCGTCGGAAGAGTGGTTCGCCTGTGTGAACGACTTGTGTGTGTTTGTATTTGCGGATGTTTCCATGGTATCATCCCGCAGGCTCGTGGTAATCGTATCGTTCTTACCGCTAACAATATTCTGTATCGCAGCCTTGACTCGCTCCAGGACATCATCCGCTTCAGTCTTTGTCATCACTGAGCCCTTTGCAACAAGCGTCAGAGTCAACTTAGTGCTATCATGATTGAGCGTAGCTTCGAAGGCCAGCGGGTACTACAATAGATTAGCATCATCTCATTCTTTCACTCGATACATCACTCACATCTGCAGGATTCTCATCATCACCTTCAATCTCCATCCAAACCTCCTTCGTGAAATTCTCCTCTTCCATCTCCGGTCGCTGGAACACAAAAAGAGTATCAAACAAAGATTGACCAGGCTTTGCTGAGTTCCATTTCTGGATATCTTTCAGGGGCGTATGTTGGTAATCCTGCATCCTCATGTTGAAGTCATGGCACTGCTGTACCAAATGTTGTGTTCCAGTACCGGATGCGATGTCAATGTGAAATGGTACCGTGTTAAATAGTGGCCCAATGACCTTTTCAGCTTCCTCAAAGTCTATAGCTCGTCCAGATGTAACAAGACCAATGGTAAGGTGTGGTGAGATGATGTTCTGGATCACGGATGCCCATGCGGCTTGTATCATTGCCTGAGGTGCGACCTGTAGATTCTTGCGCACCCTTTCGAATGCATTGAGGTTTTCTAGCATTGTAGAAACTCTTACGACTCCTGTGGCTTCGTGTTTTTCTGTGAGCGGTTGGTGCGACCAAGTCTTGAGATTATTCTTCCAAAACTCCTCAGCTCCTGGAACATTAGCCAAAGGTCCATGAGAAAGCGACGAGTGGAACAGAGGACCGTATTGAACAATTCCGAAACCATTGTACGCATCCAATAGACAGCGTAACATCATTTCCATGCTGTTACCATCGTAAAGGGCATGAAAAATTTTCAGATCCACAATGCTCCAATGGGTCGAACTCGAAATATGGAAAGACCAAGGAGATCTCAACGCCATAGATTTATCCATCATCTCATAATCACTGACTTCATCTGCGAAAAATTCTCTAGACTTCAAAACGACCTGGGCAAACCCATCATCGGTTGTCACAAACTTCGTCCTCAGAACTTGAAGATTTGCAACAATTGACCACCACGCGCTCATAAGCCTTTCTATATCAACACCATCCACCAGGCGATACTGAAATTTGTTAAAGTAAAGTGCCTTCTCGCTCTGAAGAAATCTATAAATCATTCCCTCCTGCAGAGGGGTACATGGTGCGATACTTTCAACATTTGAAGCTTCAACTCCCAATTCACGACAAATATTAACCACATGCTGCTGTGAGAATGCTGCTATTTCTTGTTTTGCAGCAACATATGCATTTTCCTTGCTGCGATCTGAGGTTCTAGTGATGATTGCTTCAACCAAGCGGCCAACATTAGGGTTACTTTTAACGACGGACAGTTTTGCATTTTCATAGCCGGCATTTTGGAGGGCGCGAGAGAAACCAATAATGGAGATTGAGTCCAGTCCCAGCTCGAAAACGTTGGAACTTCGGCTTATGACGGAAGCTTCCACATTCATGGCACCAGCAATGATATCGATGACTTTTCTTTCTGCTTCGTTCCATTCTTTGTCGTTTCGGCCCGAATAACTTAGTCTTTGGAGATCTTCCACAGTCAGGTTGTTGTAGATAACCGCGAGTTGCCTTGAATCTGCTTTGTTATTCGCATTGAGAGGAAGCGCTTTGATAGGGATGAAATGTGTAGGAACCATATACCCTGGTAGCCGTGATTTACAAGCATCCCTCATGACCGAGATTGCTTCACCGGCATCAGATTGATTTCTATCAGCTAACACGAAGAAAGTGACTAGTTGTTCTTTCGCTTGCGTGCTATGTTTCTGCACCAATGTTACAACTTCGTCTAGATCGTTTCTGCTCTTCTTGATAACTTCGTTGATCTCTCCTAGCTCAAGACGCTGACCCCTGAGTTTCACTTGATCATCCGCACGTCCGAGGAATAGGAATGTGCCATCATGTAAGATCCGAACAAGATCCCCAGTACGATAAACCCGCTCATTGAACTGCTTGAGAGTTGGAAACCTCTCATTTGTTAGATCTGGCCGATTGAGATACCCTTTGCCGACCAGCTTTCCCGAAACACAAAGCTCGCCAATACCGCCACGTAGAACCGGTAAATCAGTGCCTGGTTTCAAAACAAAAGAACCCACATTGACGAACTGCGGACCAATATTGGATGGCTTGCCATTTCTTGGCACTCGCGGATACATAGTAACTCCAATAGTAGCTTCAGTAGGCCCATAACCATTATAGATACAGCCCTTCTCACCCCAGACATCCAAGATTTCTTGCTTGAGTTGTTCCCCTCCAGTGATAAATACACCTTTCCACAAAGTTGGGACATCATCCGGATGTAGAAGACGCGCAAGACTGGGGGTCAAATCGATATGTGTTATTCCAAGTTGTTGAATAGCTCCTGGGATATCCTCGAAAATCAGATCGCGCGGTGCTGAAGCGACACATATTCCAACACTCCAACTCCAGAATTGTTCCAGAACACTGACATCGAAATGGAAAGAAGCAAATTGTAACCACTTTGAATCTTCCGTCCAATGACCGGCGAAGAGCCTTTGAAATGCCAGCATCGCTTGTACGGCATTCTCATGCGTGAGGAGACATCCCTTGGGTGTACCAGTTGTACCAGACGTGTAAAGGCAGTAAGAAATATCTGAAGGCGAAATGTTCCTTGACAGTTTTACAGGCTTAGCTATGCAATTGTGAAGCACTGCCGAGTCACTCAAATCTATAACTTCATTGACCTTGCAGTATTGAAGGTTCTGTGCAGGCCGACCGGCAGTAATGACCATCTTTGCGGACGAATCTTCAATGATGAAATTCAAACGGTCAGCTGGAGCGTTAGGATCAAGCGCCACGTAAGCACATCCCAATTTCATGATACCGATAATGGCGAAGGAAGCTTCGGGACATTTGTCGAAACAGATTGCAATAATATCTCCTGGAGCGGCTCCTCGGTTATGAACCAGCGAAGCAATCTTATTCGCTTCACCATCCAGTTGTTCGTAAGTCCATTTTTGGCTCTTGAAGTTGCCCTTCTCGAGACATGTTGCAAATTCTAATGCAGGCTTATTGGGCCACAATTTGGCACCCCTCTCAACATACTGATGAAGGAGAGTGATTGAATCCGGCAAGAAGGGCTCTTGAGCAGGTGTGATGGAGAGTAGATCTGCCACAGTCTCTGGAGCTACATCGCATGGATGTGTAGGATATTGGAGCGTGTCCATAAGCAAGATGTCAAACTGTCTTAGAATAAATTCAGCATGGCGCTGAGGAACGACATCCTCCCTGAAGGTTAGTCGAAGTGTCAATGCGCCATCAATAGTAGGCTGCATTTCTAATGACACGACATAATCCACTGTTGCTTTCTCTGCGACCACCTTCCAGGGCGGGCTTGGTGCATTGTCTTTGTCGGGTAGTTTTTGGTAGGCGAAAAGCGTATCAAATATTTTCCCTTCAGGATATCCTGCCCACTTCTGAATAGATGTAAGGGGTGTGAACATGTGCTTGTGAAGTTCAGCGTTGCCAGCCATAGTCCTCGATAACAATTCCTCATTACTGCCAGTGATATCACAATTTACCGGTAATGTTACGATACTTGGAAATGCAATGAAGTCTGCCTGGTCACATACTGATCTTCCAGAAAAAGTTATGCCGAAGGTTGTGACATTTTCTCCAGTGTAGGCCATCAACAATCGTGCCCAAGTGGCTTGTCCTGCAGCTTGCACAGTAATACCGAGATTGCGACATGTGTTCTCCAATTTTACCATGGGCATAGCGGATTTGAATTCTAGAACTGAGTGATTCAGTTCTACTACTCTTAGAGGTGTTAAGTCAGGAAATTTGTTGACGACGATTCTGTTCTCGTGCTGTCCCCAAAATGATCTCTTTTCTTCTTGGTTTGCCACTGAAGCTTCTAGGATCGATCCCAAAAGTAGGTCAATACTTGGTCGTGCTGTAATAATTCCTGATTCGTACGCGGCAGCAAAGTCAGCGAATATCATCTGCATCGACCGGGCGTCATAGAGAGCATGATGTGCCTTCAACTGAAGAAGGGTTCGACCACCGCTCTCTGAGATCATCAGGCTCCATGGAGTTCTTATGTGATCAACATTTTCTAACAAAACACCTTCCTGTCCTTCGTACCATGGAAAGGTGAAAGATTGGGTGGTGTATGTGATCATAACAAACGGATGAACAGAATCATCAGTTTGTAAGAATCTGGTCCTCAGCATTTCATGAGCTGTGCAAACTTCAATCCAGGTCTGCTTGATTTTCTCCAAGGAGTGCCCTAATGACAGCTCTAACGACATGCTGTTAATGTATTCATGCCCTCCAGAATGTAAGCTCTGCGCAATCATACCTGCTTGCACAGCGGTACAAGGTTTAACACATTCGACATCAGTTAGAGGGATTTCGTACTTCGAACAAACCATGTCGCGGAACTTAATGTCAAACGAGGCAAAATCAAATTGCCCTACTTCTTCAGTCTTATCACTTGCCTCGACAGATATAAAGTCCGCAATTCGCGAAATAGTGGAACGTTGTAGAATATCGCTAGCAAGAATTTGGTAACCCTGGGCTCTAAGACGAGAAGCGACTTGAACAGCACTGATGCTGTCAAGACCCAGCCTGAATATGCTTGCATCTCTTGTGATCATGTCTGGAGACACATCTGTGAATTCCGAGATGATATCTCGAACCTCTAACTCTGTTGAATTCATTCTGGAGTCTTGAGCTGCGGGTTTAGCGTTATATGAGAGTCGGTATGCTCGCTCTTCGGATCTAGAAATGATAATATCTCTCACAGATGAGCTCAAAATCGGTTGTCTCGGATTCTCCAATGCAGCTTGAAGATTGCTATCGAAGTCTTGCAGAATCTTATCTGCACCTTCTTCGGAAAAATGTGAAAAATGTGAATGAAGAATAATATCAAGGGTATCATCGCTGGGTCTTGGTACAACCTCACAAACAAGAGGGAAATCCATAGCGCCAACATCTTCTACGATGGACCAAATAGATGAGTCTAAGTCTTTTGGTGGTTGTTGCAAAATGAAAATGGTATCAAATAAGCGTGAGCCGTCGGGGCTGAATTTGGCTTGGAGTCGTCGTAGCGGCGTTAACTGAAATGGCAGAGAATTTGCGTTGAACGACTGTAGTTTTCGAAATGCCTCGAGGTAAGTAAGCTTGTGGGTGTCTTTGACTCTCGTTGGAATGGTATTGAAACAGGGCGCGACCAACCGCTCAATACCATCCACGGGTACGGTGCGGCCACTGACAACGTTGCCGAAGCAAACATCAGTACTAGAGAACAACTCAGATAGTATTTTAGTCCAGATGACATGAAATAGAGCAAGAAGCGTGGTGTTATTCCTCCTGGCATATTTCTCAACGTGGTTAAGCGGGACTCTGGCGCGCAGGTTTTGGATTCGTGAGCCAGTTTTCCGCGAGAAGGCATTTCCCTCCGAGCTAGTTTCCAGAGTGACTGGGCGGTATCCCCTTATACATTCTTGCCAGAATTTATCAGAGGCATTGGAATCAACAGCCATCATGTACCGTAAGAATGGAGCGAAAGATACACTTGGGGGTAATTGAGATTGGTGATACAATTTCTCCACTTCCTCATAAAGCACAGCCAGTGCAACTCCATCGTATAGAGCATGATGCATTGATATCAACATTCGTATCTGGTCCGTCGAATGAAGAATATCGATTGTATAAGGAGGTACATATTGACTTTGTGCATGTCGCATCTGTACCTGATGAATAGCATCCTCTGTTGTGTCTGCATCTAGTGAGCCGAAATCTATCCGAAAGTTCTTCAGCACAACCTGAACGTAAGCGAACTGGGGCATATCTGTTCCAATAAAACATGTGCGAAGAATTTCATGTCTTTTGACCATTTCTTGCCAGTAACCACAAAGCTTTTGTACATCACCAGAAAGATCGAGAACTACATGGTTGCTGTAGGCGCTCTGCGATGTCGATTCTGTTGCTGAAAGCATGGCTTCTTGAAGCGGAGTACAGGGTGTGATAGTCTCAACTACAATTTCCATTTTGGTAAATTCATCGATAGTTGATTCCACGAAGTTTGAATCGAAATTGAATAAATCTTTAGTCCCGGATTGGACTGGACTTTCCATCTCCTGGAATGCTGAAATTCTCTGCGCTAATCTCATCACAGATGGGTGCTTGAGAACATCGGAGATCTCAACTTGTAGGCCAGTTGTCTCACGAAGATATCTTGAGAACTTTACCGCTGATATCGAATCAATGCCGAGACTGAAAAATGACGTGTCTGGATTGATATCGTCAACAGGGCAACTTGCGAGCTTGGCTAGGACACCGCGTATTTCAAGCTCAAGTTCTGTCCATATGTGATCTAGAGCAGACCTCGACTCCATTGAGGTCTTATTCAAGTAACTCAATTCGAGGCTTTTGTATAATTTTATCAACCGTCGCTTGTCAATTTTGCCTTGAGGTGTTGATGGGAGTTGGGAAACTGGTATGAGAGCAGACGGTACCATGTAATGAGGTAGTCTAGACTGGAGTTCCTTGTAGAGGCTTTGGAGGATTTCTCGGTCCGTAGCAAGTGCATTGAGATCGGAATCTTCTGAATCATTGGAAGCGGGGGCCCAAAAGCATACCAGGCGCTGTGAAATCTCTTCGCCTGTGATCACCATTGCTATACAATCGAGAACATGCGGCAACGAGAGGAGAATGCTGCTGATTTCCCCAAGCTCAACGCGCTGACCTCGTATCTTTACTTGATCATCTTTTCTTCCTGTGAAAACAAGAGAGCCATCAGACATCAACCTACCGAAGTCGCCGCTTCGATATAAACGTCCAAATTCGGGGTGATTAATGATCCTTCCCTCGTCTTGCGCTCGATCAATGTATCCTCTAAAGACCTGCGAACCACCAAAGCAGAATTCTCCTTCGCCACCTCTTGGGACAAGTGAAAAGTCCGGGGTCCGAGCGAGCACGAATGTTGAAGTATTCCGAAAAGCATGTCCAATGTTATTGATATAATCATCTTGCGATACATCAGATTTGACAGTGCAAATGTTTGTAGTTTCACTCGGCCCATAGCCTTGAAAGAGTCCATGACCCACCCACATATTGAAGACCTTTTGCGTAACTGCTTCTCCAGCAGTAACCAAGAATTCGACTTTGGGCACATTTTGAGGATTGATGAGCGCAGCAACAGTAGGTGTCAAGCTCAAGTGGGTTACATCGAGAACTCGAATAGCATTTTCAATGTCCCGAAACAGGACGTCTTTCGTTGCAGAGCATAGACAACCACCAATCCGCCAAGTGAAAAAGATTTCGAAAACAGAAACATCGAACACCTGAGAGCATGCTTGGAGAAGACGAGCGTCTTTCGATGCCGGATAAAGATCGACTAGTACATCCAAGTTACTGACAAGGTTACCTTGCGTGACCATAACACCTTTTGGTGTACCAGTACTGCCTGAAGTAAAAACACAGTACGATAGATAGTCTGGGTTGAAGGCTGACGGTAGGTTTTCGATCGAAAAAGATGTCCAGTCGATCTCATCTAAGCAGAGCTTTTTCACGCCCGTGAAGTCCTGCAACAGAGACGCAGAACTGGAGTTTCCTATCAATAATTTGACGTTTGCTTCATGTAAGATATGGCGTAATCGCTCTTTTGGCACATCTGGGGTCACTGGTAAATAGCCTGCACCTAATTTGGTAGTTGCTAGGACAGCGGCATAAAAATCAGGACTCTTCTCTAGACAGATGCACACTATTTCGTTCGGAAGAACATGATTTTTGGCCATGTAGTGACTAAATTGATTAGCACGGCAATTTAGCGAGCCATAAGTCATGTATTGAATATTCGAAGCTTCGGAACCGATCGATTCGGCGAAGGCAATTGCCGGGCGTTCAGGTTTCTCACGAGCAATTCTTTCTATAGGTGAAGACAAAGTTTCTGATCCTAGGGCTGTATTCGGAGTGGCATTTTCGATGGAAAGAATGCCAGGGTGAAGCCCATTGAAGACATGGCCCGGAAGTTCGGTTGGATTTTCGATGATGACCTTTGCGACTTGTTCCACTTGACTCAGCAGAAGCTCGATCTGTGTGGATGAAAAGATGGATTTTTCGTAGTTGGCTTTGAGGTAGATGCTGCTCTGCGTAGGAGTAATCTCCAAAGTTAAGTTGAACTCAAGGTGGTCTACTTGATCAACAAGCACAGCATGTTTTCTGGTATGATCAAAGCTGTGGAGCGTTTGCTGCCAAATCAGAAGCGTATCAAAAAGTGGTTGGCGGGGCTCAAAGCCGTTCGCAGACTGAATTTCACGTAGCGGGGTGGTGCTGTACCCAAGGTGCTTCCTTGTTGTATGATTCAAGTCTTCTACTAGATGTTGAAGCGTGGACATTGTTGCGATATCAACACGAATCGGTAACGTTGTGAGACACGGTCCCACGATGTTCTCGATACCTGGAATAGGCAGTGTTCTACCTGAAAAGACAGTACCGAAGCAAATATCCGATGATCCCAAATAAGAACTTAAGACAAGAGAGTAAGCAGTTTGAAATACCGCTTGAGGGCTTACGGATAGATGTTTGGCAGCAGTCTCGATTTTGGAAGTATCAAGCTGAGTTAAGTGGGTTGCTACAGCCAATCCTGTACCATGGGTCTTGGTGACGTTAAAATTTGGCATGTGCCTCAATTCAAGACCCGCTAAATGATCTTTCCAATAATCTTTCGATGCCCAAGTGTCAACGGAAAGCGGGCCATCGATATAACCATATACAACTTCGGCGAATGATGGACGATGAGGTGGTGATTCGCTTCTAAGTAACATTTCAAGATCGTCCAGGATGAGTTCCAATGACCATGCATCGTAAAGAGCATGATGAATGTGTAACAAGAGCTTACTTCCCGGGTCTCCGGGAAGAATCTCCCAGCGAACTGGATGATCTAGTGAAATATCCTTTGCACCATCAAATTCGTATGTAAAAGCTTTGACTTCCTCAATGTTGGAGTCTGGAAAAGCCTTCCAAACCTTTTGGCCATAGCCATCAGATTCGGATAATTCAGAAAATCCAGTCCTGAGAATCGGGTTATGCATAGCAAGGTTGTGTAATGTTCTCCTAATGAGGCCGAGATCAAGTATTCCAGGTAATTCTACCTCTACCCAGTTTCGATATGCTCGTCGATTTAATGCAGTCTCTCCTAGCATTGCATTTTGGACCGGCGTACATGGTAAGGTAATCTCAATTTCAGTATCTTCTTCCTGAACCGCGGCGTATGACTCTTCGTCTGTGATTGGAGTATTGATTGTTGTGGAAGGTGTTTGAATGGTAGATATTTCACAAATCTGCACCAGAGCGTTAAGTGTCTCTGCTTGCAATACTGCATGGGTAGTTATCACAAAACCTCGAGATCGAAGGCCACCAGCGACCTTGATTGCAGCCAAGGAGTCAACACCTGCAGCGGCAAGTCGCATACTTGATGGAAAGGGTCCTATCACCTCTTCCAAAACCTCTCTTACTCGAGCCTCAACCAATGTGGATCCAGCTGTGTCATCCGTAAGTTCTCTTTTCTGCTGATAATCGAATTCTAGCTTCCGCTTATCCACTTTGCCAGACGGTAAGTAAGGAAACTGGTGAAGGAGTACAACCTCACTGGGAACCATGAAATTAGGTAACCATTGAGAGCAGGTATGCAGCACTTCCTCTGGCTGGATTCTGTTATCGTCAACGAGAGCAAATGCCACAAGAACAGTGCCAAGAACTACAGCTGCTACTGTCTTGATCCCTGAGTGTTTGTACACGGCATCTTCTATCTCGCCAAGTTCAACCCTTTGACCTCTCAATTTGACTTGTCCAGCACTCATGCGACCATGAATTTCAATGCTCCCATCAGTGAGTATCCGTGCCTTATCACCAGTTCTATAGTACTTCTTACCACCCACATTTATAAATGCCGCTCTGTTCTGCTCCTCTCGATTGAGGTAGCCCTGTGCAAGTTGTGGGCCTCCAAGAACTAGCTCTCCAAGCTCACCACGTGGAAGTAATGTAATCTTGTCTTCTTTTCCTGAAGTAGGGCTAGCTTCGGCGATGAGTGCGGACACAGTTTCAAATGGAACGCCGATGTTGTTGTACTTCGTCTTAGCTTGCATCTTCGGATAAGCTGTACAGTGTATTGCTGCTTCTGTTGGCCCATACATTCCATAAAGTATGCTGTCACGCGTTTCAGATTCCCCAAACTCCTCCACAATGGGTCTTGTCAGCATTTCGCCAATCGTCATTAAGAGCCTCAAGCCAGGAACATTGGATCTTTTCTGCAGAAGCGCGCCAACGACTGTCGGGGTAAGCTCAGCTGCATCTATATTTAGTTTGTTGATCATGCCCTGAAGGTCATTAAGCAGCTGACTGCGATCACATCCAACCAGGGTACAACCTCTGATAAATGGGAAGAAAATCTCAAACACTGAAACATCAAAGGATGGTGCAGCGAATTGTAGAAATCGACTGAAAGATGGAACAATAGTTTCATGTGCTAATAAAGATTGCGAGACAGCCAAGTGGCTGACTGCAACACCCTTTGGAGTGCCGCTCGACCCAGAGGTATACATGACATATGCAAGGTCATTGGAGGTAGTCTCACGTGATGGGACGTATTTCTCCGTCTGTACTGGAATGGAGGGGAATTCGTCGACAACGACGACCTCAGGCCCATCTTCCCACGATACGACATGTTGGAATTCTGCTGTAGTGATGATGATATCGGCAGAAACATCACCTACTACAAACTTTATTCTATCTTTTGGCGCATCGAGGTTGATAGGACAAAAGGCACCACCAGAGTGCAGTATGGCGAGTTCGGAAATATAGAGCGCAGGTGACTGTGGCAGTAATATCGGAACAACAGGCTGGTGCTGTCTGCACGATCTCGTCGGTCCAAGCGCTGACCGGATTCGTGCAACAAGCGCCGCGACACAAGCTTGTATATCTCGATAACGATACGTTTCTCGTCTGTTGTGAATGGTGAAATCGAGTGCACATGCGTCCGGATGCACATTCCATCGAATTAGATGATGCAGCAGCTGTGGTCCAGCCAATACTCTTGGCGGGTCGTTCAGTCTAGAAAGTTTCTCATCCATGATGGATAGTATCGATTGGCAATGCTCATACTCCAGATTCGAGGTAGGTGTAGAGTAAACAAGACGCTAATATTTTTGCTGTGAAGAGGGCGTTGATAGACCGGAGGAGTTCAACGACAGTTCATCTTCTCGTCGCCTTTGTTAGAGAGTATCGTATATCTTGCGAACTGCTTTTTAATATTCACGTGCGTTGACGGAATGTAGGTAAGTAGCTGTACCTATGACTATCGTGCTGCTGTGGTGGGTGGAAGATGATTAGCTATTGTTAGTGACAAAGATTATTAGTCATGGTAAAGCAAAAGAAAAAACTTTCGGTTCAGGTGCGTATGGCAGGATAATATGGACGTGAATGAAGCACAAATGGTAGGATTGGCCAATGGCTTCTACATCCTAACTCGCACCTGCCTTGTCACGAGCGGAGATCAAGTTCAAAAGTGGATAGGCGCAAGAGGGGCGGGTGTTCTATGGCTATGGCTATGGCTGTGGCTATGGTGATGGTGATGGTGATGCGTGTAGTGAGTGTGGCTATTCCATGATACAAATGAATGAGCGCGACTGAGGGCGATGGATGCAGTTGGGATCCATGGCTCAAATCCTGAAATCTGTATATAGGGTGTTTGGAGATGAGAGAGACAGAGTCGGATGCGAGAAGTGCTACATGCAGGCGATTCCAGATCTTCCGCCTTGCGCATATGGATGAATGAACGGAGGAGAAGTGATAGTGTCATTGATACGGAAGTAGAAATTCTGTGTTTCCAGATTCTAATGCGGCGTGCCACAAGCGCCACAAGCGAAAGAACCGTGCTTGCTCGCTTGCCTTCACGGCTCCCTCTTTTCTATCTGCACAACGTAATCTCTCCCTGAAAACCTTAGAAAATTGACAGAAATGTTCGACCATCGTGGACCATATCCGTTTCGCAAGTCCTCGTTCGTATCTGACTGGTGATAGTCCTACTACGAATGCAGTTGCAGTTGCTCTTGATTGATGAAAGAAAATTTTCTCATCACATTATTACCCAGCATTACTCACTGGCACCCGTGGCACCTTACTCCTAATGGCTCGGATGCGGTTACAAGAACAAGAACTCGAGCCAACTCACTTGTATGCAAGACCTCCACAGCGGGGACTTCCTAATGCACTGCCAACCAACCCTGAGCTCCCAGAAATGCAACAAGGATGAAATAAAGTGGGACAGTTTCTTCGCAATCTTATCAGATTGAAATTTTCATCTAATCAGATCGTATCATCCCGCACCTCCCGGACCGTTCACGGAGCAAGTTGCACGACTAACGCAGAATTTGGGTAGGTCTTACGAAGTACATGACAAAACAAAACACAGTAGCGAGCATACCAAGCCTACTACTGGACGTGTTCTGGGGGTTTTAACAAACGCTCTAGACTGTCGGTCCCCGAAGCGCCTGCAGTTGAAGGTTTTGCGAAACTCCCAGAGGCTCTGTATACCTATGTCTTCTTCGTCTCGTTAATCTAACTAGCCATCTATTGACATAGAGACTTGGGCAGAGAGTGACGTGAGTGAACCGCCTTCGAGCCGTTGTGGAAAGCAAACAATATCGTCCGCCATGTATTGCGGTTGATCCTCTAGTCCTTAATATTAGTCAGTGTTACAAGGTTCACCAGGCAAACACAAGGACTATGGACCCTTATTTCTATATCCCAACGACTTAACTACAAGATGTAAAAAGCAGTAAACTCTATATCAGTTTGCCCGGATTAATGGGAGACGGAATTTGAATCATACATGTCGAAATCGTATGTCTAATTAGTCTCCATTTAAGGGTTAGGCAAGATATGATCATATTCCACCGATGCTCGTACGACCGATCACAGTTGGGCTCACCGAAGAGCGAACTACTGTACGATATGGATGTGTCTTTCCCCATCCGACTTCCTTCAGCATACGGGAGCAGTCTACGAACTTCGAAACAAGTGGGTTTACAAACACCCAGTCACCCAACCCGTGCATACAAACGCCCACAATTTTACATATCCCTCTTACGTGGTGACCCCACTATCTCCATCATATCCTCCGTCATTACGAAATACGCCGACCAAGCCGCCTCGTGTGCTGCATATTTTCTCTACTTTTCTCCGTCTAAGGGGTGAAGAGCCAGGAACCCTCAGTCCACGGCTCATTCCCACTTTCCTAACATAACTTAGCAGATCTGCACCATGACTATATAATCCGCATCTAATCTCTATTTCGACCAGGATTACGATTATCTTTTCCATCAGATAAAAATTTTCGCTCTTGGCAACGACTGAATCTGCAACGTGAAAAGATGCTTCCTACCATTTTTTGGATCTGATAACAGGAATGACGCGGCCGATGTCGGGATATCAAGGGGTTTCCGGCAATTGTGCGGGAAAAGCAGCGGATAAATGCGGAGGAAGCTGGAAAAAGGACGAGAAGACGGATCTGATAATTTGTCTTGGCATTGAGTGTGGAATGCTGACAGGTCAATGAGGAAAGGGAACAGGATCTATAGTATGTATGTCCTTCATTGGCGGCTGCAATTGACTGTCATCGCTGCATGAAGGTCTTTTCACATGTCATGGTGGACGCTCGGTAAGGGCGTCGTCGTCATTGATAATATATACGAAGCGGTGTCTACAGGTATCACCAGAAAGTCCCGGCTCGCTCTCTGACTCAAGCTGCCTTGACTGGATATCAATTCACGATTTATACAGATACTGCATTGTACTCTTTGCTCTAGATTCCGACATCCAAAAGCTTAGAATTAGTGCTTGATTCGAGCAAAAAGGAACACTTTTCGGACAGCAAGCTACTTTGGACAAATCAAGCTCCCGACTCAAGCTCGGATCATAATCATCTCATCCCATCTAATCTCATCCCATTCCCCCTATTCCGTCCATGCCACACAATGCCAGGTATCTCCAGTCGAGCTCTTCCCGCATCTACCATTCGTCATCCCTACAACTACCCAACTAGTTAGCATTCATTTAACCTCATCCCAGGGACGATCTCTGTCTTCTGCTTGGCCCCGTTAAAATGAGCGCTGAAGAGTTCCCCAAAAGAAAATATAGCACCTAGTAAACCTCCTAGTAAACCTCCTACTAAACCTCAACCAATGATATAAAATAGTGCGAATATACTTGTTGTACATATGAACCCGACGACCCCATGCCGACCAGATCCATTCTATTACACAATTCTACCTTGACAAGTTTTGTTGCGCAAATGGTGGAAAGTCTATAATATCCCCCACACTCCAACGGTTGGTGTTACCTACCTCACTTAGTCTTTGGCGTACAGGACATTTCCATCATCGACGTCGACGACTCGGCTCCCTGTCCTGGAGTCATATCACGAATAGTCCTTCCTACTCCTACTCGTAACTTCTACACTGTATGGCACCGCAACATATCCCAATCCGCCTCATACAAATCACCCAGGACAACTATATCGTCATTTAGATACCAAAATCCTCAATCTCAATTACGAAATCCAACAAAACTCCCACACCTAAACGAACTTTTCTTCATCTATTCATCCATCGTCCGCTTTATCTAGACCCTTTTTTTCGTCGCTTCTTTTCTCTTCCCAGGGTCAAACCATCATCCCTAGTTCATTCCCGCACACAACCAAGTACATGACGCAAACGACATAAAAAGTTCCAGCAAAACATCACCAAAACGCCCTGATTTAATCACCGAAATTTGTAATTGCACAACACATTGCATTATCATCTGCGCCGCCTTATCTCATTTCCAAGTTTGTCCACGGAAAACGTGACTTGGGCTGCACAAAAGGCGATTTTAAGTTTCCAATCAGAGTGCGAGCATTTCAAAGCAAGTTTGCTGTGGGATGTACCTGTACTTGGGAATACTTGGAAAGAGTACCAAATTCCGTGGTAGCGAAAGGGCTTGAAAGAAAGGACGAGATTTTCTTGGTTTTCTGGGAATTTTATCATTCCCAAGTGTTGCGGGAATTTTGGACGAGATTAAATCTCTATCGAAATTCTTAAGACGAGACAAAGAGTATAGTCAACCTCAAAATCTGCGAACTTTCAATTGCATTCATAAATCGCTGGATTAGAAGTCTGATCACGTTATTTATATCATATCGAGAAATTGGGAGTCGACGACGAAGATTTCAGCAAAAATGGCACCATCAGCTATTAGTACTTCTCCGGAAGTCATGCACCCTACAACCATCAACGGAGAAACCGTTCTCTCCACCCTCAAGATGTCCAATCTCTCCCTCTCCCCCTCCAGCCAAGTCAACTCTCGTACCGCTCTCTCCCAACCAATATCCACCCAGCCCCTCGATCTCATCTGCATCGGATTTGGCCCCGCGTCCCTCGCTATAGCCATTGCCCTGCACGACCTGACCCCCCCAAACCACCCCGCACCACGAGTTCTCTTCCTCGAAAAACAACCCCAGTTCGCCTGGCACAGCGGGATGCAGCTGCCCTCCGCTAAAATGCAAATCTCATTCTTAAAAGATCTCGCCACGCCGCGAAACCCCCGCTCGAAATTCACCTTCATCAACTACCTGCACAGCAAGAACCGTCTGAACACTTTTATCAATCTCTCCACTTTCCTGCCCAGCCGTATGGAATACGAAGACTACCTCCGCTGGTGCGCTAGCCATTTCGAAAAAGACGGCTGTGTGCGCTATGGCAGCGAAGTTCGCTCCGTCGTCCCAGACAGCCAGGGTGGGAAAATCGGCGCGTTCGAGGTCCTAGCTAGTGATGCGTCTTCGGGTGAGGAAGTCACGTATGCGGCTCGTCATGTGGTGGTTGCTGTAGGTGGTCAGCCGTCTGTTCCGGCGTCTTTGCAAAATGTTCCCCGCGTCTCGCACTCATCGCAGTACGCGAACGCTATCACGAAAATTGCCGCGGAACAGAAAGTTTCGGGGAAGAAATTGCGCTTTGCGGTCATTGGGAGCGGACAGAGTGCGGCGGAGATTTTTAATGATCTGTGGGAACGGTTTGATGATGCGGAGGTGAAGTTGCTGGTTAAGGGAAGTAGTCTGAGACCGAGTGATGATAGTCCTTTGTATGTCCCCTTCCTTCCTATTCTTCCATTTCCCTCCCCATATAATGACAATGTATCCCCACCTCTCCCATCTCCGGTCATGTAGAAAATAGCTAACGACCTCCTAAAAGCGTAAACGAAATCTTTGACCCCGAACGCACCGACACCATTTTCAACTCCCCCGCCGCCCTGCGCGCCTCCGCCATCAAAGCCGACCGCGCAACCAACTACGGCGTCGTACGGCTTTCTCTGCTCGAGCACCTCTACGAAAAACTCTACATGCAACGCATTCGCTGCGAAGCCTCGTCTTCCTCTCCCCGTGCGGAGATCCTTGTGAACAGGATCGTGACGTCTGCTGCACCATCACAAGATGGGCTAGAGCTGGTGGTGAAGAATTCTTGCTCGGAGAAACTCGCGGATGGCAAAGATGGAGTAGAGGAGCTACTGGATGTGGATTACGTTTTTGCCGCGACGGGGTATAGGCAGGATGCGCATGTAAGGATGTTGGAGGGGTGTGAAGGGCTGAAGGAGGAGGGGCAGGGCGAAGGGTGGAGGGTCGGGAGGGATTATAGAGTGTTGTTGAGGAAGGGGGCGGTAGACAAGAGGGCGGGGATTTGGTTGCAGGGGTGTAATGAGGGGACGCATGGGGTGAGTTTTATTTTCTTCTGCTCTTATTTATTTTTCTTCTTTCTTCTTCATATCGGTTTAGGAATGACAATGCTAATTAAAAACCCCACAGTTATCAGATACTCTCCTATCAGTTCTATCCATCCGAGGCGGCGAGTTAGTAGAGAGTATGTTTGCTGAGGAGTTTAGTCGCTAATTACTTTCCTTCTCTATCAATATTCATATTTCCTCTTTTCTCCTTGGTTCGTTCCATTGAGATCCCATCAGTAGTATATATAGTATTCGAGAAGAGAAGAGAAGAGACAAAAAGGAATCAGGAGTTCGGATCACCAGATGAAGTTTTGTTCTCCCCCCCCTTCCCCCGGGTTTGTGAATAAATAGGTTTTACCTTAACTTAGTTCGAAGATCACAAATGATTATAAATCTATATCGTTATCGTTATATTCCAGTACTGTATACACGTCGAGAATAAATCGATACCGGAAACCTACCCTCTTCCGTAAGGTAAGTTACAGTCTCCGGTACCGACAAAACAGGGTGTGGTCCTGGTGAGTCCAAACCCGCCTCAGTCGCTTTATCCGTAAGCATCGCCGCCTGGGATGATTGATTTGTTTCAACCGCTGTCAAAGCCGAAGAGAAAGTAGGAGATGTGGCATTGTAGCTTGATCGAAGGGATGAGTTTGATAGCTTTTTTTTTTTTTTTTTTTTTTTTTTTTTTTATAAAATTGGGGTTATCCGCCGTTCGTGGCGGGTGTTTGCTTTCAACAGTAGTAGATGTCGCATTGTAGCTTGATCGTAGTGAAGAATTAGACGTCATCTTTTTAACGAAATTGGGGTTATCTGCTGTTCGTGGCGGACGTTTACTATCCGGATTCCTGCCACGACGAGAAAACCGTCGCATGATAGAGTTTGATCTTCCTGGACCTTCATGAGGGGTAGAAGTAGTTCCAGTCATTATCGTATCGTTAGGTTGTGGCGAGTTGGATCTCTTTCCTTTGCGGGAAAATGTACGTGAGAGTGTTCATCGGATTGATGTTGAACGGCTGACTGGAGGTTGAGAACCCGAAGCAGCTCTTACGCCGGCATGAGTATTACCCATAACTTGAGGATCGATGTATCTGCCCCCATTGAAGTGAGAAGGTGGTGCGCATGTGCCATCTTGAGTGCCAGGATGCTGGCAGACAGATTTCATTGGAGTAGGTGCGCTGTTCAGTGTCTAATCTCGTCGAAGTCTTCAACGAAGGTTGTCGACTTAGCAAACCCTTTCTCATTCTTCGTAATTTTGGTAACCATCCATCCTGACTATCTGTTGGCTCTGACCCGTTTGGAAGAGGTCTATTATCAACCATTGCAAAACTTGACATAATGTGGTCAGGGTAATTTAAACGACGCTCCGATGAAAGAATTTATATGAAGAATGATCACTGGGTCAAACTCGACGTCAAAGGCTGGAAGTGGATAAAATACCACTTTCAGTGATCAATACGAACGGAAGAACCAGAAAAGAAACGAATGTTGAGGACGGTTGGCGCACTTAATGTATCAACTGCTACTTCCGTACACCAGATCTCAACCAACCAAAGACCTGACCGTGTGCACTTGCAACTGAAACTATAAGGTTGAGAAACACATTCCCAGATAGAAAATGTACGCGATGATTGTTTACGAGCCATTCTTAGCAGTAAATACGAAGCTTTTGAGTTGAGGGTAGGCCCGCTAGTTAGAGTGTTACAAATAAGCAGGTTGTAAACGGACGGCAAATACTAAAATGCACTATGTTTCAAATAGAATGTCAAAGACAGGTATTGGTAGACTGTCACGCGAGCTCCGAGCTCTTGCACCGGACTTTGGCATCGATGGCGTTTTTAGTACCATCCATATAAAATCATCCGCCCGTAACGGAGGGTATGAGTTAGTCTGATTGACATTCAGGCACGGATGCGATCCGTCTTTGCCTTTTCAACTAAGATGAAAAAAGAATAAAAGATATGAGAGTTTCCCCGGACGGCAAACGATTATATAGATTGTACGTGAACTTGCACCAGAAGATGGGAGCAGCAAGTAGAGATAATTAGATAGACAACTTATCTGCCGTTTGGCACTAAACCAGGCTCTCTCAATAAACTATGTGATATGAGATCAACATGCATGACAGTACATATCATCGCAATTAGGTCAAATCTCTATAGATCAGATCTCAAATTGATAAGAAATATAGTAGTGGAACAAAAATACGAGGTAAATATATGCGAGGCGATATTTTCTCCTAGTCCTATCAAGCCAAGATCTTGTCGAGTGTTTCACCACGCCAACTGCCCAGCCAAGTTCTACATCACCGTGCTTATTCTCCAGAACGAAGGTATTCTCCGTTCCCAACTCTCATACAGAGTTCCTTGAGTGTTCGTCCAGCCCATTCGAAGTCTTCCATATCGAGGTAGACTTGGCCACTAGAGGTAGACGAAAGTTAGCTTTGCACATCTTCAAAATTAGAAAATTTACACACCTGAGCCGCGTCCACCATTTGCCATCCAGGTATGCTATGAGAAGCCATGTATTGTAATCCTTCATTAGTGTATCGAGCATCCATAGATACGCCTTCATTTTGTTGCTCTCCGAGACATTAACCATGCCCTCGACCTTCTCCTCACCAATTGTGATTGGCAACAAAACGTTGATGAGACAGCAATCGGTTAAGGTGTTTGTGCTGTTATCCAAAACCTCTGTTCCAAGCATTTTGGCAACAAGCGCACCTCCTTCCCTGCTTAAGTTTTTGCAATAGTCTGTGATCGCCTTCTCACCACCACAAACTTCTTGACGCCACTTGATAGCTTCCGCAACACAAAGGTAGTTAGTGTTATCAATCGTACCGACAAACTCAAATTGGTTCACGAAGGCACTCTTTGTGCTCGGGGGTAATGGATTTACAAAACCCGTACCTTTGGCAACGAAGCCATGTGATGTTGGTAAGGATGATCTCATCAAATCCTGGTGTTTTTCGGGAACGTAGAATACAGCACAACCACGCGGTACATGAAGCCATTTGTGACAATTGCTCACGAAGAAGTCCGGATCCAGCGCTGAAAGATCTATTGGTATATGTCCAACGCAGTGAGCGCCATCAATGAGAGAATATATATTTTCTTTACGACAGATAGACACGAGACTTTCGAAGGGAACCCGTAGGCCTGGCACTGATGTGATTATGTCGAATATCGCTACACGAGGGCGTTTGCCTTCGGCTCTTGAGGCTGCAATGCCCTTCTCAAAAGCTTCAACGAGATTCGTATCCTCTATAGGGTATGAGATGGGGATTTTCCTTCCAACCATGCGGCCATGATTAGCTTCGGATACGTAGTCAACCTAAAAGGGCTTGTGGTCAGATTTCTCGATTGTGTTTCTTGTAGAACAAAGGACAGAAATTTTCAGCTGAAAAGGGAAGTTAGTGTCTTCTGAAATCACGTACTGTCAAGCCACAAGCACCGTAAATGGTAGAGAAATAAAGCACTTCATCTTTTCCATCCTCGTTCCAGACCAAGTTTCGGAGAACGGTATTAACGCCCGTGGTAGCATTTGGTACAAAGACCACGGTATCCTTAGGAGCATTGAGCAACTTTGCTACAGCTTCCCTTGACTCATCAAGTAATCGAGGAAATGTGTAGCGGATGAAAAGATCCGGAGTGCTTTCGCATTCTTCCTGATACCTTCTTTGCTTGTCACGAATAGCACGGGGTATAGTCCCGAAAGATCCTGGCGCGGTGTTGATTAGAAGTTTGAGACAGATACACAGCGAGTGGTGTATATACCGTGATTTAAATTCCTCCAGTTGTCCGCAAAAAGGAAATGCTTGGCTTTCATTTCCTTGCCGAAGGGAGAACGTTGATATAGGGGTGACTCGTTCAGGGAGACTTCTCCCAGCTTCTTATCCATTTCTCCCATAGTTGAGAGGGTCAAGATCAATCCGTATCACGTCGTTGACAGACTGATTAGGAAAAGGAGGATATAAAGTATGAAGTAGAGGGATGGGAACTGTGACCTTAAAGGATATGCACAGTGAATATAAATATAGGAAATGAGCAACTCCAGCCACGATATTCACATATGAGTAATATTCGGTGAAGTGACTCTTTATCGGATGAATCGACTGAAAAGGAAATTTGGAGGAGATTAGCGAACAGAGCGAGTAGAGAGGAGAGAGCACTTCCCGGTCTACAGAGATGGGGTGAATTGGTCAAGCAAAGGGCGTTGTGGTGGAGATATGTGGAGAGAAAGGCCTGTCAGCACGAGTCGGCTGAAAGACTCTCGCCTATCAGAATGACGCAGAGTCGGGCTGATTGCTTAGCGCTCGATATTTCTCAACCCCAGCTTCATATCTCACATCTCATACCTTACGACTCTCTTCCTACCGCCGACCAGGTTCGTGAGCGAGTGTATACGGATCTCGAAATGTCGCTAGTACAATTGCAGAAGTTACTTCCGCTGCCAGAGGCTGACTTGCAGCAAGTTCTGGACTATGCAAACACATTATCAAAAGATGCCGCAGCTGAGCACTTCAACAACCTATTGGGGGAGTCACCGCAAAGTATTGAATTCATCTCATCGTTCAATTCGAGGCGGAAAGATCCGACGGCGAAATCGCAACCCCCGAGCTTTGCACAACCTTCAAATTCGAACGAGGGTGTACCAAAGCCCTCAAGGCCAGCAAAGAAGAAGAAAGCACCTATTCACACTCCACCACCACGTCAAGTACAAGATACATATGCCGCGCAAGGAACCGCATACAAGAAGAAGACCGAAGATGATTACATATCCAGGAGATCAACGCCAACCCCATCTGCGTCGACGTCGACATCGACACCTGCCACGACCGCTTTTGCGCTCGACCCCGCACCGTCTGCCATTCAAGCTCCGATTCCTCGCGCCCCTCCCTCCGCCGCCGGCGCCCTGATATCCGATTTCAAGTCCTCAAAGTCCAACTCTTCTTCACGAAATGCATCGGCAAATGCTTCTCGAAGTGCTTCCCCCGCCCCACAAAAGACAAAAGTAAATATTACTGGTGGTAATTCCATGCACGGCGCATCCACCACTCTGGCCGAGCTGGACGCAGCCATTCGAACCCTTGAAATCAGCACCAATACTTCCCTCCCCACTCAGGACCCAGCCAAGCGACGCTGCAACTGCATAGCGACACGACACCCTCTTCTTGCGGCCGCGCCCAATTGTCTGAATTGCGGAAAAGTTATATGCGTGAAGGAAGGTTTTGGGCCTTGTACGTTCTGCGGCTCACCAATTATTGGAAAAGATGACGTGCAAAGCATGATCCGGTCGTTAAAAGAAGAGCGCGGTCGTGAAAAGATGCTTCTGGATAACTCGGCACACAAACGTGCGGACGTCTCACGAACTCCTCTGCCATTTACTGCTCCACGAGAAGTCGATATGACTCCCGCAGAGCAGAAGGCAAAGGAACATCGTGATCGATTACTAGGATTTCAAAGCCAGAATGCCAAGAGAACGACTGTAAGGGATGAAGCTAGTGACTTTGATACAAGTATGGCTGTTAGTGGAGGAACGGGCAGTATGGCGTGGGCGAGTCCAGCAGAGAGGGCGAGGGAGTTGAAGAGACAGCAAAAGGTGCTAGCGGAGCAGGAATGGAATGCCAGGCCAGAATACGAGAAGAGGAGACAAGTTATAAGTGTGGATTTAGTGGGAGGAAAGATTGTGAAGAGAATGGCGAAGGTGGAGAGGCCGAAGGAAATAGAGAGTGACGACGAGATTGGAGAAGTGGAAGAGCCTGTACAAAGAGGTAATGAGGGCGGTGGAACGTTTAGTAGAAATCCGCTCTTAGGTGGTTTGATTCGACCTGTATGGACTGCAGGGAAAGGGAAGGGTAAAGAGGCAGAAGGGGACGGGGAAGATGATGCATATGTGCGGAAGAAGAAAACGTGGCGAAGAGTTCAGGATGATTTGGATGATAATGAAGATGTCATTCTGGATGGAGGGGTCTATGGAGGAAATCCTGTTAATAAGAGGGATATACGATTGGGGGATGAGGAACATGCTCAAGGATAGACAATAGATATAAATAGAGATGATACCCATACTCTGCAGTGCAGAGAACGATGACCGAGCTGCCTCTAAATTTCAGCAATCGTCTCTTCTCTTCACAACAACAATTTTCTCCATTGAACAATATTCGAATGGGCCAAAGCCGATTCGTAGGAGCACAGAATCTTACTGATTTTCCCTTTGTCTCATTGGTAAAACATATTATATCATGGTGTGAAGGTCTCATTAATAATCTTGTCTTTCTTTTTATATTAACGGACTCTCGCAAGAACACAGGCTATTTCAGCCAGGATGAGTTGGGATTCTATATTCTTGATGTGTTTAACGTCGTGCGAACTCGACGGGCTATGGTCCCCACGTCCCCCATCGTTCTACTTTCTGGGTCGTACAGGCAGAGAGATGGAAAAGTTTAGTTAGAAATATATTCGCCAAGACATTAACCACAGAAAGGATCTGGACGATTATAAGACCCGAAAAGGCTCAAGCTGCCGAAATCTAGACTCTCCACCCAGGTCGAAGCGTGCCCGAAGTGCTGAGTTGCGACATCAGCCAACCACTTGTTGATGATATATTTTTTATGCAGCGAATTATTTCTCTTTGGCTGTATAGTTACAGCTTCTTACAGATAAACATCAATTCAGGCATTCGGAAATGTTTCATCGGAAGGTGGTTCTCTTTTTTTTTTTTTTTTTTTTTTTATTTAAAAGGGGGGGGGGGAAGGTGAAGATCCTGGCAGCACCTCTGGGGTGAAAGAGAAGGAACTATTGAAGAATAACACCCCTGGGCGCGGTATTGGGACAGGAGCTCGAAAATCACAGCTAGGCTATCTCGAAACCGCTTTACAAAATCTCTGACCGCAAGTATCCGGAAATTACATGGCATATGCAGTTCGAATGTACACGCGCTTCTTACCGGACTCTCATAGTATTCAAGAAGGCGAGGTGGTAAGGGAAAGCTACAAGGGAGATGAAATCACGTCCAGGAATGTGGTGGAGACAAGTGACTTGTTGATGATATGCTAGACTTGAGGTGCTGCTATAAAATTTCCTTTTACAAAGTTGAGGATATTGGATCCGCTAAGAGTATACGAAGAACACTCACTGGACGAATTGTATCTATGTATTTGCAATAAGATTTCTAATCACTACACTTATTTTTTCATCTATTCATTTCCTCCCCTCTAACTATTCAGCTCCTCCTGCAACGCAACCAACCTATCCCACCCTTTCGTCCCTTCCCAAACATCCCTCGCCCTCCCCAACACCCCCCTAACCGCCTTCCTCGCCTTGCCCTTCCACTTCCCCTCTCCCTCTCCATCCCCATAATTCTCATACGCACTACACAACCTCTCCGTCCACCCCACCACCACCTCCCACTCCCCCTCATCCTCCAACCACTTCTCCCCACCCCCGCTCCCCACCACCTTCATACTCCCCCTCCACCCTTTCTCCGCACACTCCATCGCCTCCCTCCAATCCCTCCTCCAAACCGCCACCTTCTCCAAAATCTCATACAACTCCACCCTCTTCGTAATTAGTGGTCTCACCTCTCTTTCTAGGACCTCTATCACCGCGCGCGCAAGACTCCCCCTCGGTGGTGTATACACTCCCTTCTCATCAAACGTCCCCTTTTCCTCGTCATGATCCTGCGAAACGACTGCTGCGACGAGGGAACCGAGAACATCGATATCGATGGCGTTTTCCCCGATAGAAGGACCCCGGATGCGAATGATGTTACGTAGACCGAGGAGCACCTCAGGGTATGAAGGGGGAGACATTCGGCCTGCGATAGTGATCACGTTGTCCCAGATCTTCCAGTTGTCGTGGGCGAGGGAGGCGCCACGTTTATAGGCTGTGAGGGCTTGGCGGAGAATTTCTCTTGGGGAGGGCTCGCTAGATTTGGTTGTTTCGGAAAAGTCGATTTCTTGATCATCTGTTTCGGGTGCTGAGGATGAGGCTTGCTGTTTCGATAATTTCTCTACCGAGACAAGCTCCGCGTGTTTGGATAGCAGTGCGGAACCCAAATTACTATAAGTTTTCGCATCCGTGTCGTCAATCATGATTGATTGCTGGAAGGCGATAATAGCGCCGTCCCAGTTGCCGACGCGGAGATCGATGTCGCCGAGACGAGACCAAGTGTCGTTGTTTTGACGATTCACAATCGTAGCTTTTATGTATGCATCACGCGCGGATTCTAGGTCGTTTTGCCGCGTGTAGTAATCTCCGAGAGTGCGTTGAGCGCGGGCGTACCGGTTTTTGGAGACTTCCCACGCTCGCTGCCAGCATTTCGGGTCTTGGTCGAGATCACCTAGGATACACCAGAGACGGGGTGCGTGAGGTGGTGGGGGAGATCGCATTTCGCCGTCCCAGCGTTCGGTTACGATTTCGGGGGCGTCAATGTCGTATTTATCCATCTCGGGACCTTGAGAAGAGTAGTAGAGCTGGCGGCGGACGATCTGTCGCGCTTTCTCTTCTTGGTTGACGGAATGGTAACATAGTGCTACTTCAGCCCATAATTTCAGTCTTTTGAAGATTTCTAAAGCACTGACAAGACTTCCTGCATTGCTCCAAGCATAAGCTAGCTCGGTCTCCAATTCCCATCTTGTTGGCGTATTGAGTTGATTGATGTATTTCAACCGCTCCGTTACCGGTGCAGACTCGTTTGCTTTGGCTCTTGGTAAAAATGAAGTAACCTGGATCTGAGGAATTCCATCAGCTGATGGCGATGGCTCTCCTTGCGTATCCGCGATAATCTGATCAACAATAACCTGCAGTTGAAGAACACTTCTTTCTTGCGTCCTGGAGCGATGTGATTCGATTCTGCTTCTGACTAATAAAGCTTGTGTATAGATCTGCCAGTTGGTAGGTTTGTCCGACAAGACACGAACAGCGAATGGCAAAATCTCTTCACTGTTGAGCTTATCGAGTGGAGACAATGTGTCTTTGAGCGTGGCTTCTGTCAAAAGAGTTATTTGATCTAGAGGTTGAAGTTGAGGTTGTTCGTCTGGTTTCATGCCCACTAGTGACTTTGGTAAATTTGAACTTTCCACCACTTCAGAGTCAATCTTGGCGAATTTGATCGACTCCAAAAGAGTATCATCATTCAAATCCAAAGCCCTAGGACCATTCTTGGCCTCCTCCCCCATCTCTTCAGACACCAACGTACTCTTCTTTAGCTCATCCTCAACATTGCCGACCTCATCACCTTCTCCCCCCTCCTTACTCTTCGCAAACACCACCAACTGCGAAATGTCATTCTGCTGGAACTTCGTCCTCTTCCCCAGCGCCCCACTCAATGCATACACAAACCCTGACACCTTACTCGCCAACTTAACATTCTCTCTTGCCTTATAATCCAGCCCCTCCATAATATAGATCTGCGCCTTCTCCAACAGAAACATGACCTTCTGTTCTGTCGTATATAGCGATTCCCGCCCCATCACTTCCTCTTCCAAACCCTTCAAATCCTTCTCAATCAAATCATGCAGCAGTGTCGAATCACTCATACGTCCATGGCTTATTCCACTAAGAAGCCGTTGATGATACGCATTAATCCGCACGCGCATCCATCTCGAATCCCTCACATTCTCACCCACCACCCGTGGGAAATAGGTTGTGAACACCAAACGCGCAAGACAGAAGAGCTCTACCCCAGGAATGAACTGATACACCGAAACACCATCGACATCCAAGCTCCTGAAACACTTCTCCCTCAAACCCCCATCCCCAGTCCATCCCTCACCCGTAAAAACATCCCCGAAATCCGCCGACGGTCCCGTAACGTTCGTCTGCAAAAACGCATTAAAAGACGCCAAGCCCGTGATAAAAACGCTCAACCCCTCTTGACCAGCTCTCTCCTTCAACTTATCGTCGTTCAGAGCAAGAATCTGCTCTTCTCTAGGCAGATGCACTATCTCCGATAATTTCTGTATCAGAGTTTGCGCGGTAGGGCTGCGGAGCACGGCTTTGTAATCGCCCTCCAAGTAACTCTCGACTATGTCGAAGATTTTATTATTCTGTTTCAAAGTCTCCAGATTGAAGAGCAAGAAGTCAAGAGTCCTTGCGGAAGCTCCTTCCGAATTTTCTGATTCGATCGACATCTTGATACTTTGGCATGCGATGTGTGAGTCTTAAGAAATTTTCTATGTGGGAAAATTTATCAAGGTTGGGCGGACCGATTTATAAGCGAGGAATTTTCGGGAGGCAAATATTCATTTATTCTACACAGAGATCTGTGAGAGTATGAAGTAGTTTATTTCACCATTGTTGAGAAGACACAATTGTACGCGATGTATAATACATTGACTCATTGATACATCGCTTGATCTTTACTACATAAACCATGCTGACATGAATGATAAACAAACATGGTAAATACCATCGACCCGTCGCTTTTGTCATGCATATTTCTGACATGCCAAAATCGCTATGCAGACAAGCCATCCCGCGATAGCTAAATGTGTAATCATACATATTCATACAAGTATTTATTTCTTGCCCTTCTTCTTGTTTGGAACGACCTTGAAACCAGTAGTGGGTTCCTCCTTTGGAGGACCTTTCTTGGCAACTTCGCTCCACTCACCACCAGATATATCAGAAGAGGAAGTATTGGCAGGCTCAACAATGCCCTTTTCAGCCAACTTGTGGCGACGGATGTACTCTTCAGCAAATCTGCGACCATCCATGACCTTGGAATTAGAATACACGCTATCAGCAATAATGCTAACTTCAGGTGGGAATGAAGATAACATCAGGATGAATTCGTCAACTGAGTTCGTTGTTAGTTTATCACTAAAGCTGCGTAAAAGGACGAAACTAACCATTAATGTTGGAATCAAGGCCATCCTTAGCACCTAAAGTGGCCTTTGCCCATTTCTTGAACTCTTCATTAGCAGCACTGACACCGGCTTGACCACCGGCCATAGTTACACTGCGAGCAGATGGAGATGGGCGAATTGTGCGAGCGGCTGGGCTTCCAACAGAAGTACTGCTAACAGATCGAATAGGAGCCGGAACGGAAGCAGCGGGGCCAGTCGGGATTTTAACCTTTCCTCCAGCACCAACAGTAGACCAACTTCCTCCCACTGCAGGTATAGCTGCAGTAGGCTTGCTTGCTAGATCTGCGTACCGCTTAACAGCCGGTGTGGCAACAGGGGCTTGAGCAACAGCTGTAGTAGCAGCAAGCTTCTTCTTGCGAGACTCCTCTTCTCTTTGGATATCGGCAAGAGTTTTCTTCGCCGGAACAGCACTAGTGACGGTTGGGGTCTTGGCAGCAGCAGGCTTTGCCCAAGCTGAGGGGGCATTGGAAGGTGTGGCTGGTGAGGCGATACTGCCCCATGTAGAAGTAGTTGGCAACCCCGGAGCCGGAGCAGCTGGTTGGTTAGCAAGCATCTTCATTTCTTGCTCGAGAAGAACACGACGCGCGGCAGCAGCAGCTTCCTCGGCTTTAGCGGCTTTTTTCGCTTCAGCCTCTTGGATTTCTTTCAAGGAAGGACCCTTGGGTGCCTCAACGGGCTGAACAGCCCATGGTGCAAGTGTTGGACCGGCGCTAGTGGTTTCGGGTGTCTCGGAACGAGACCTCACTTCTGCGTGCAAAGTATCTGGCAAACCAGAGCGACCTCTCTGAGCAGTAGGAGCAGGAAGTGGAGTGGTTGATTGAGGAGGGGGTGGGAACGGTATGGGGAGGCCAGTGTTGACCTTAGCCCATGGTGAATCCGGTTGTGGAGCTGAGATTGGTGACGGCTTGCTTGATGCGGCTGCAGAAGCTGCTTTTTGAACTTGTTGAGTCAAAGAAAGAACTTCGGGAGATTTAGGAGCGGGCTTGTCTTCTGCCACGCTTTCGTTTTCATCAATTTGTGGCTTTTGTTCTTCATGATCGGAGTGAGATTGGGCTGGTGGGCCAATAGGTTCAGTTGCAACAGTCGAGGAAGCCTGAGCCGCTTCCTCTTGATCATGATCTGCTCTAAGTTGTTCGAACTCGCGAAGGCGAGCCTTGAATCCTTGTGGGTCATTTTGTCTCATCTGCTCAGCTCTGGCAGCTTCACGTTGGGCATCTGTTTGCTGGGGTTGGCCAAAAAGAGCGTTGATCTGTTGAGCTTGAGAAGTTGGAGGGCCGACTGGCTGTGGGCGATCCTGCAGACCTAAGCGAGCTAAATCGTCAGGAAGCAGGAATTCATTTGGCATCCCGCTGCCCATCATTTGAGACGGGCCTTGTCTTGCCTGTGCATCAAAAAATCCGGGAATACCTCCAGGCATAGGTGGTTGAGGAGGCATTGCAATAGGAGAGGTCATGCTTCCAAAGCTAGGCTGACTCTGTAGGCTATGGGCACTTGAGTGATGATGTAAAGTAGATGGTAGACCACCCATCTGCATCTGCTTCATGCTCACTTGCTGCTGGGCCAAGAATTCCCGCTGTCTAGCCATAAGATATTGCTCTTCTTGTTTTCGCCTTTCAAGATTGTTCTGTTGCTCGGCAGTGAGGGTAGTACCAAAGCTTGGGAAAGCTCCAGCAAAAGGAGGTTGAACAGCGCCAGGCTGGACTGCAGGAGTAGCAGCTGTCGAAGTGAAAGGTGGACCAGGCTGGGTGGCAGGAGATCCATGAGGAATACCAATTTGAGGTACAAGGAATGGTTCACGAGAATTTCCGATACGTCGAATCAGTTGTCCAAGAGGCTCAAACTCTGAATCTTCAAGTTTCTTGACAGATAAATCAGCAGTGAAAAACGAGGCTTTGTACCAATCATGCATTTCAAGTCCCGACCAAGGTCCCTGGGCCTGTCCTTGCGAATCAAGATACACCCAACGCATCCTATCTGGCATTACCATCATGCGTTGTTGAGCATTTGGTGGTGCTGCATCCGATGAGGTTTGAGATGGTTGGAAATTGGATTGAGCTGAAGTGCCTTGCGGAATCGTTGTGCCACTGGGAAGTTCGGCAGAGGAGAAATGTCCTAGATTGCGGCTGTCTGGTGCAAATGGGTCATGTCGCTCAGCGTCGCGCATGCCAGGGAATCCACCTCGGCCGATCGCTCCGAATGCGTTGTTTGGTCTCAGATCTCCCACCTCATTAGAATTGTCATTTTCGGCGCCTTGCATCTGAGCTTGCATAGCTGGTGGAAACAAAGACCCAAGCTTACTACCACGACCAATAGAATTGACGCCCGAGCCGAACATACCACCGCCCATCGAACCCAGAACCGGTGAAGGTAGCTCACCCATGGGACCAAATATCGAATTTCCAAACGCACCAGGGAACGCAGATCTAACTTCACGATCTGGTGTTGAAACCATGTTGTTGGTGGGCCAGCCGCCTATTGAACCTATGTTGCTGAGTGATGGAAGGCCACCCATGGTTGAAAACCCTCTCGTAGCTCCTACACTTGAAGTCTGACTGCGATCGCTTCCATCAAATGCCCCACTACCGAAGTTTCTCGCGAGATTACCGAATGCATTTGGAGCATGCTCGGGTATTCCTCCTAGACCATGAGTGCGATTGTGCTGGTGGGCATCTTCCCCAAAGCTGGGATCTTCAGACTCCGTTCTCTCACCACGGCGATCATCAGCTGGACTACGGTAAGGGTTAGTATCTGGACTAAGTGGCTCATTGTAATTGTGGCCCTGGGGAGTATGGTGATTCTGAGCGCGTAGTTGAGCATCCCGGAAACTTGGCACGTCCGACATTCCAAAATCACTAGATAAGCCCCTAATTGGCGTGTCGAGACCGGGAGCCTTGTGCTGGGGGTTTAAAGAAGGACTTGTATCCAGTCCGCCGCCAAGAATACTGACCCCAGTAGGCAAGTTATCATCGCCACCAAATGGATCTGTATCGGTACGAGGTCTATTTCTCCATGAGCGTTCAGCAGGCTTCGCCGGTGCTTCTTCAGAAGTGGTATCTTTCGGCATAAGATGTGCAAGTCGACTCTCAGCGCGGCTGCTAAAATTTTTCTTGTCGCTCGGAGTTGTAGGATTCGGCATTGCAAAAGCACCAAAAGTACCCATCGGAGACATCGTTGCGCTTGGAGGGGCAGGACCCCATGGAGACAACGGGGCATTTGCCATGGGAATTCCGGTGGTGCTGCTACGCATCAAACCCCCAAATGGTAGGGAACTTTTTGGTTCCTCCGCTCGTTCCTCCGGTTCATCTTTCAAGTCGTTAATGGTTAGTTTGCGTGAGAAAAACGGAGAAGATTCGTCTCGAGGGAAACGGCCATTACCTGCTGGCGAGCCAAGCCCAGCAGAAAATGGAACAGCATCACTAGTCTCTCGGCGGCGTGTTCCAGGTCGACTTGAGGCTGGCGAAGACAGTCCAAAGTTCGGATTACCCGATCCATGAGATACAGAGGTTTTGCGACCATTCGGATTTGACCCTTGACCACTTGCATCCTTATTTTGGTTTTGAGGCGGAGGCTTCATTGGCGAATTCACATCAGAAGAAAACAGCTAGAATATGCATCAGCAAAATGAACCAAAAGAATTGCAACAAAGAAGAGCGACTAACAGTTTTCTCCTCATCCGTCATCTCTTCCAGCGAGATTAGACGCTGACTGCCATTCATATCCCAGCACGCATCCGGACCAAAAGTTTCTCTGCCATCTGTAGTTTTACCCCAGGCTCGACCATTTGTCCCGTTCGAATGACCTGGATTCCAACCATCTGCAAATAACCTTGACACATCACCATTAGATGCGCCCGAATCCTTAGCCTCCCGGTGCGCTTTATAGATCTCCAACAAACGCGCTTTGGAATAACGCAGATCTGCAGGAACAGATTGATCATACGAAGGATTCGGCGGCGGTGGTGGTACATCTTCAGAAGCTTCGGCACTTGGTGTTGGAAGGGATTCGGCTTGAGAAGGTTGGATGTGAGGGGCGTTAGAGGATCGACGGAAGGTGAGCGTGCCATTGGTGGATCTATTATCTCTTCGAGACCTGGAAGGAAATACATTGTGGTTAGTATGTTTAATAAAATACGAAGCACCTTCAGAAAAGTTCCTCGAGATTTTATGGGGCAGCGCGTCTGTGGACATCGTTTCCCGTCCACCTGGGCTGTATGATGTCGTAGCGCAGGATGTTGATGTTGGAAGTGAAAAGAGTATGCGATTATGGAGTGGGTGGTAAAGATAGGTCAAAGGTATGTCTTGATTTTATGAATATCTTTTTCGGGGTCGTTATAGCAAAATGATATTTGCAGTGCGAGAAAAGTGTGTGGACAAAATCAAACTTACCACTCAGCACCTCGCCCCTCGCCCCTCCCCATCCGAGAATCGCGATTCGAACCTTGACTTGCAGCTGCAGCTGCTGAAGCAAAACTTGACGGCATTTGTGATGGCATATTGTATTGTGTTGCAGCTTCCTATGTTTTGCACAACGGAAGGAGGGAGTCTCAATGGAGTGAAGGTTTGATCGCGCGGCGACAAAGTACGAATGAACGCGAGATGGCGAACAAATTTTAATCGGGGTGTCGAAGCTTGCGATGAGATATGGTTTTCTTACAAAATACCTTGGAGATATTTGGAAGTTTTAAATCGTGCGAATTTTTCGATTGAGAGTGGGAGGAGTCAAAGTTTTGGTACTTGAACTTGGATTTCTGAGGAAAAAGAGGTCGACGATTGTAAGGGCAAGAAAGGTTCAGGTTAGCTTCAACTTTTCACACCACCTTAGAATTTCTTTAGGACTAGTGTCTTTAGGAGGAGGGTTTGTGCCTGAGTGAAGGTTCACACAAAATAAGGCCTCCATTTTTATGGCTGCTTGGACTCTCAAAAGTCAAGACACTCTGACACTCTGATCATATTGGATATATCGAGATAATTTACCCCTTTTCATGCACCTCAATCTATTGGGCTTGAGCAGGTGCCTGGCATATAAACAGTCTCTCCGAATATATCGCGGCGATTCTCATTCATGGTGGTGTGGCCATCTTCATTCACGTATGCGGAATACTCTACTTGAGTCCACAAAGCAATTGAGGCAGGCCCATGGAATGAGCTCATAACTTTTGTCGCACACGCAACTGAAGTGGTCATGATGCAACTTAATTTCTCCAACCCATGGGACCACAGCCCTTTGCGTTGCTGCTTTGAAAGACGGAAAGCAGAGCTATTTGATGGCTTCGGGTAACATTCAACCCTTGAAGCAGCATGGCAGCCGATGCTTCAGGTCTAGACTGTGTCACATTGAGTGATCCTACAACAGCCAATAGCGGTATCAATCTCATTCGGTTACCTGTTATTTCATGTACGAAATACTTGCACTCTGCACCTCACCTGCGGCTTGCGCTGAAAGCAGAAGAACAGCCTTCGGATGCATCCTGTCTTGTGCGCATGCTACATGTTGTCGAATGATTATTACTGAGACCGAGTATCGGGTATCATTCAAGAAACAAACGGACTGTGCAGGAGGATTGTTTGCTCTCAGGAAGATCAACTTGGCATAGCAACTACAATATCGAGCAAAGTGCCATTACAGTTGTACATTGGCTTAAGGTTCTCTTTGCTTGATATTTTCCTATTGGATATCGATTATTTCCATCACGTAAAATGGGAGGTTGCGCTGGGAGTTCGTTCGACCTTGCCACGAACAAGTGGTGATGTTTGCTGAACTGGCTCATCAAGCAAACAAGCTCAGCCGCATTGTCGTCCACCAAGGTCATTTCCAGTCAGAAGATCTCTTCTCATAACGGAGTGTTAGTTCTCGTCATCCGGCATCGGTAAGTGTGCGTAATCTTTACCTTATGTTGAGCTACTTGCTCGTATCTCAATCTTTGAGATTCCACACTTTTGACACTTTTCTCAAACTGCTTCCTCATCACCACGACAGTATGATTTTAGAAGAAATAGGTCACCGCTTGGGTTACGATCGCAATTCAAGACCATCGCGTTTGGGAGATCCTAGAAGTCCGGGCATTTGTCTTGATCATCGCCATGTGCGAAATGGTGTGCATTGGGAAGATTGTCCCAACTTTGGACACAGACCATTAACCAGAGCGGATCGATTGCAACATGGACGAGTGAGAGAGCGTCATAACAGGTTGGGGGATCCACGATATGAAGATGGCTCGCCAACTCTTCAGAGAAGTCAATCTGGCGAAATGCTTATGAGAGGAGGTCTTGATCTCCTTCGTGAGTTGGGATATAGGGGTTTAAACTCGGACACTTCTCAATGTGGAAGCACGGAGCTGGATAGAGGAACGGACGTCGATCTTACGGGTAGCCCATACCAGCCTGAGCGCCAAATACGCCGAGCGCCGCCATCTTCACAACATGGACGGCTAGGGCCATCTCCTTTACTTGAAGACGAATTTCGCGATCCTCGAATGCAGTACCATGATCTTGGACATGGTCGATTTCCACCAAGAATGCCATCTCAACACCACAGCCCAGCAATGATGTATCATGATATGGAAAATTCTCCAATGTCATCCCGCTATGGCTCCATTCACACACCGAGCAGTGTTGATCTGAGAATGGACCAAGCTATGATTCCTTATAGTCGTGGAGGCCAACAGTATTCCAATTATCAATCGCCCTATGTCGAGGACTGGATTAGTGAAGGAGGAATGTCTGATAATATGATGCAGAGGCATGGACTGGGTGACTGGGGCCGTGACAATGGAATGGGCGAAGGATTCTTTTATGATGATCGTATGAATGGTAGCAGACATGATTTTGGAAGATTGGGCTGAGATGGGATTTATGTAGGAGCGAGCCTAACGAACAAGGAGAGGAATATGGAGAAGAAACCTGGGCAACATGAGGGCCGAAACTGTGCTTAGTATATCTATATTGGAAGGAGGGTTGCTTTCCTTGAATTGCAGTCGTGCCATGGAATTTCAGGATATCCCTTGGGTACCAATGTGGATGAGACATCAAACCCAAGAGTATCAATATACGAAAAGAGAAAGACACGTTTTCCATTTTCTGTTTTCATTTCTGTTTTCATTTCTTTACACATAACAATTAACACTTCGGTCACCATCTTTTCACTATCATTTATCCACATGCCGATATTCCCAGAAACTATAACCACGAAGCGCAAAATAAGCTAGTAACCAGCCACTTTTGCCATACCAAGACAACGTCACCTAGACTGGATTGCGCAAGAATATTGTGTACGCAAGACCTCAAGCCCCAGTTGCCAAGCCACAATGCCTCCTCGTGACTGTGCCGAGCTCCGCCACGATTCGCCGTTTTTTCCGATTTTCCGAGAATGTACATAATGTACATTGGGCACAAGCCCTTGCATACCAATTCTCTAAGGTACAGTAAGTGCGGGAGTATCAGTTCGCGTCTTGAATGCATTCGTGCGCAAGCGCTAGTCTACATAGTCGCCGGCGAAACAAAAGTTAAATTTATTCTGGTAGATTCTATCAACAAGGGGGGTTTTGTCGAATCATATCGTCATACAATTATGTGGAATTTTAACAATAACCAGGGTATATGTATTGACCTTTGTTACGCCGGCTACTAAGCAGCTGTGCGGTATGCACTGCGCAGCCAGCAGCCAAGCTTTTTCGGATCTGACCGGGCAGTTTTTTCATGTCGCCGGTGCGAGGTGCGGTGCTGTGCGGTGCTGTGCTGTGCTGTGCTGTGCTGTGCTGCGTGCTATGGAGGGAGGGAGCCTTGGCGCTTTAGGTGAGGTGAGGTGAGGTGAGGTGAGGTGGGAGAAGTAGTTGTGATTCAGGAGAATCCGGGTGAGTAACAAGGTGAATGAGTGTAGGTGCAGATGAGACTTGACTGGCGGTAAGAAGGATGAGTAAAAGCTCCTGCTGACAAAGAACACAAGAACCACGATTCGACATACACCGCGACAGTGCCCGCCCAATCTCATTAGACATATCCATACGAAAACGCCTCAATAAACTCACGTTGCCCCTCAATACTTGCATCAGGAGCTTCGAGAAGGATGAGGAAGATTGGCTTTCCATACGCGTTTCCACTTACCAGCATCTCCATGCCCCTAGTGGCGCAGCTTTGCCCCTCATTCTGGATCAAGTATATGGCCTCCTGGCCAATCAAACATTCACAACTATCCCTGCCCCGCTTATGACGGCTATCCTTGGGCTTATGCATTCACTGCCCTACACCGTCAGCTGTGCCTCGTGGCTCATTATAAGTATCCGAGTGAGTGTCTTCTTGTCTGTCTGTCTGCATTATTTCATCAACTCGCCTACTTCTACTCTACTCCTCGTCGCAGATAAAGCGCAATCTTCACACAGCGCTTTCTAATCACCCAAAGCAAAAATGTCGAATCAAGAGTTCTACGGTGGAGGCGGCGGTGGTTATCCCCCTCATCAACAACAACAACCATACGGCGCACCACCGTCTCAATACCCTCCTCAACCAAACTACGGCGCTCCTCAGCACAATCCCTATCCACCACAACCAAACTACTCGAGCCCACCACCCGATCCCTTCGCCGCCGCA
Organism: Clarireedia homoeocarpa; assembly: GCA_001465935.1. Classification (NCBI taxonomy): domain Eukaryota; kingdom Fungi; phylum Ascomycota; class Leotiomycetes; order Helotiales; family Rutstroemiaceae; genus Clarireedia; species Clarireedia homoeocarpa. The sequence continues at coordinate 40,216 of LNKV01000047.1, read as the reverse complement.
CCCTACCAACAACAAAACATGGCCCCTCCATACGGCGCCGCCGCTCCCTCCCCCGCACACTCACCCTACCCTCAACAGCCTTACCCACCACCGTCCGCCTCCCCCTACAATCAACCATACCCCCCTCCCTCCGCCGACCCCTTCGCTCAAAACCAACCTCCTCCACATCAACAACAAATGGCATCCTACTCCACCGACACCCGCGGCTACGGCTCCCCTGACCCCTACAACCCCAACCCCAATGCTCCCCCACAACACCAGCAATCCCTCGCTCCCACCTACCACGAACCCGGCGCCAACATCCCCCCGGGTATGCAAGAAACCGTCGGCCCCAACGGCGAGCGCGGCTTAATCTCCATGGGCGTCGGCGCCGCAAGCGGCTGGACGGTTGCCTCGCATGCGGGTGGTGGCACATTTGGGAAACTACTTGGTGCCGGATTGGGCATGGTAGCGGGCCAGGTAGCCGGGAATCAGCTGAAGAAATTCAAGAAGAAGAAGAAGGATCCGTATTCGAATCGGGAGATCGATTACTATGTCGATGAGCACGATCGCGAGGTGAGTCCGCCGGGGTCGCCGAGCGGGTATGGTGGACATGGTGGATATGGGGATGGACATGACCAGAGGAGTCATTCGCCGAGTGGATATGGAGGGCATTCGCCCAGTGGGTATGGACACGGCCATGGATCTGGTGGGCATTATGAGAGTCATGGGCATGGGCATGGGCATGGACATGATAGCCATGGACATAAGAAACACAAGCACAAGAAGCACGGCGGATCATCTTCTGATAGCGATTAGGCTTTTTCCAGCGATGGGAAGGAGACACGAATGAACGGCTGCGACTTCCTTTACGTATTTCCTCTTTATTTATGAATTTTTGGGGATGATCAGATGTGATGGCGTTTTTTGGGGGGTACTCAAAGTGGAGGGGCAGATGTGCATGATTTTTTTCCCCCAGGGAGCCGTATCCTCAAATGGAAATTTACTCGCAAAGCAGCTTTATGATGGATGAGTCCATATCATCATACTTCACTTCTCTCTTGAGAGGGAATAATGAATTTATGATTTACATTTATTTCTACCGCACATCATACCGTAGCTTTCTCCGTCCTCGCAACCTGGTGATGCAAAAACTTCCAGTGCTTACTTAGTACCCCTAACTAAGTCTTTGCTATCCCAATATCCACCAACCAGCCAATCTGTCTGTGAAACACTCACCTACTCACCCAACTATACCGATCCGATGAATCAAATACCTATTGTTTAAACAGCCAGCCAGCCAGCCAAATTCAGAATTCCATAGAGAGTTAGTTGTATTGATCCAGTAGATAACCAAATCCAATCAGACATATACTATACTGCAAAAGACAGGAAAGTCCTCTGCTGGATGCTGAGTTGGTTGGGCGATATGATTGATATTCCGTTTCCAGGCTAGTTCTCCCGCTGGCTGCTGAGCTCGGATCTCAAGCCGTTGGTTATAGGAGGGAGGGAGCGAGGGTGAAACGAAACGGTGAATTGGAATTGGAATTGTGGGTATCTATCTCTATTGACCGAATCGAATCTGTGAAAGTTAGATTCGTATGTAAAATAATACATGAAGTATAGTATAGTATAGTATATCCCAAAAGCCCCTGCTAGGTAGATAGATGTACAACTAACTCCGTATCCAAAGTTGATGCTCATCAAGTACCAGCTCCAAGCCTGACTTTAGAGAAAGGTAGGAACAACGTCGAGTTTTTTCTTCTGCTCTTCTTGTTTTTTCCTTAATCTCGCCTGCTCCAGCCGTTTGGCTATTCGATCCCGATTAGCTGAACCTTGCGTCGGCGGAGGAGCTTCGATTTTGTTGCGAGGTTCTGGAATCTTTTGCGCTACGGGTGCTGCGGGTTGTTTTGTGACTGGAGGCCGAACAGGGTTTTCTTGCTTGATATCTGTTGTCGATAGCTTAGGTTCAACAGGTTGCTTCTTCTCTAATTTAGCAGACCTAAACGACGGTGCCGGTGTAGGCGCATCGAGATCATCCTCATCATAATCCTCCTCGTCAGTCTCCGAAGCCGTTTCCTCCTCGATCTCGGAGATCCGCGTATCTCTTGCAAATTTCTTCATGATTGGAGACCGCTTTCCCTTGTCCAAACTGTGCCGAGACGACGGCCTTCGAAATCCAGCCGCCGCTCTTGTAGCGCCTGACGGAGAAGTTATCCGTGTTAATGAAACACTCTTTCCTTTCGGACTCGCCATCAACCCATGGATGGACGTCCCAACATAAGGTAATGTTTCATCATCATCACTTTCATCTTCGCCGCCGCGTGGCTTTTTGCTAGTTAAGCTCTCGAGAGTGCTTCGTTGCTTTGCTGCTCTTGCTATAGCTTCGACCTTGCGCTTGGTCGGGTCTTGCATTTTTCCAACCACAGGTCGCGAGATGCTGTTGATGGTGTCGGCGTTGCGTGACTTGACCATTTTTTCTTGCCGCTTGTACTCGGCTGTGTGTAGATGGACGGTGAATTTTTTCGCGATGAAGAGGAATTCGTCTTCGACCATGCGATACTTATCGTCGTGGTCTGGGCCCTCTATCATGAATCTGGGATCTGGATTAGCTGTAAAATCTTCTCGGAAGCTGAGTTATGCGTACGTTTCTGGAGGAGGTTCTGGCGGAGGAGAGGTCGATGGTTCACGTGCTGGAATAAGTTTAATATATAATTGAGTATTGTACGGAAAAGGAATTTACCTGGATCTTTGATCCCTGCCCTGCTTCGTGATAATCTAGAGGGATCTTCATCGCTCTCGTCGTCTAAATCATCTTTCTCTCCTCTGGCTCGCTTCAATGGCCGGCTTGATGATGCCGCAGTGATTCTCAAACGCGCCGAAGCACCACCAGTTTTCCAAGGAAGAGTCCGAGGCATGGCTTGATCTCCAGAATTGAAATCAACCAAAATGCGACGAGTGCATACACCTTACTAAGGCGATTCCATGGAATGAATATAAATGGATGATTTGTGAGGGATTGATGAATGAATTGCTGCCAGACGAGTGTCTAGAACGTGGGAGTCAATACGGCGGGGCAGATGTGTCGCTGTGGCAAGGAAGGGCCTATTTTTCAGACGTAGCCTAACCCCTAAAGCATTCAAATTATCTTCTCAACATTTGGAAGTAATTCAGATAATTTTGACCCAAATCGACATCTTACCCCGAGATACAAGAGCAAGCCTCGAATTGTGTTTCAAGCAGACATCTTGATTTAAGAGTTTGGTTGTTTTTGTTTCAAAGACTTGCAGATTCCGTGCATCAACATCTACATATCGAGCTATTCAGTTGACAGTCCTTTCTCTCAAATTTCTGCTTCTGTAGGATCTGCCTGTATTCTCTACCGGCTGACCGGTCAATTTTACACCCTCACAGGTGGAGTTGCAAGTAATCCTAAATGGAAATCTCTTCTAAAATCAAGACACACTCAAATAATCCCCACAGTCCTACTAGTTATCACTTTTCCCAGGATATGTCTAAATCAAGGAAGCCCAAAGTAAAAGAATATCCAATCCACCTCTGATTTAATCAACCGAAAGAATCGATTGCCCTCCATCCGCGGTGACCCTTCGTCGAATATACATTTCCAGCAACTTGCTCGTCGACTTTACGAGACCTCCATCATCATCGATATCAAGGATCGCGTTCGGAGAGTAGACGAGAGCAGCTCCAGTTCTCAATTTTTCTATCTTACCCATAAGCTCATTGTGGTCTATAACATTCATCGGAATATGTTTCTTCAATGCAGACAACCACTCTGGACTGCTGAAGCGGTGCATAATGGTAATTGAAGATAATGCGATGAGGTCGGCTAGGAGACCGGGCTCTTGAGTAGATACGATTACGCGAGCACCATAGTGGCGCTGTTGGCAAATGATGCTTTTGAGGTAACTATTCAATGCTTTTGCTCCGGGTAGGTCGAGCATGTACTGCGAATATGGATATTAGTGATGTAACCAAGACAGTTCGACGAGGAATACATTTACATACTTTGTGAGCTTCATCGAGCACGATCATCTTTCCGGAAGATGAAGATTGCATATATTGCTTCAGGCCCAGGTTGAACAAAAGACACGCTGTGTTTGTATCGACAAAGGGACACGAAAGATCCATAATTGTGATTTCTCCCTGTTCGAACGTTGGCATGGGACATTCATCCTTAAGATCCAGGAACGATTCCAGCAGACCTAGTCGAAGTTGGAGCATAGTCTGCTGAGCGGGATTGAACGTGCACCGCTGGAGCTGCTTCTTGAATTCCAAATAATGAAACTTCCTCTCTGTCGCTAGATCGCGAATGATCTTTTGGACTTCTGCCATATAAAGAGGCACTTTGTTTGACTCGTCGAATGCCATCAAGGCATTCATCATTCCAGCATCTACGGTGTGAAGTTTGAGCTTGAAAGGAATAGCGGTTACATTCTCCAACTGGTTGTAATCGTCGCGGATATCCGGGTTAGTTGGAGATGTCAAAACAGTGATCTTCTTTACTGTTGGATGATCCTGGAGTCGAGGATCTCGAGAACGCGAGGCAAGAAATGCAGCTTCACTAACTGTGAATCCTGCACCACCACAGCTGTAATCTCCGTAACTAAATACTAGAGCCGAAACCGGTTCTTGAAGACGGCCAAGGTATTTGGATGGAACTAATGCATTCTCTGTTTCTTGATGTCAGTTACGTGTTTGAGTAATCATCAGTGCTGCGTTGGTCCATGGACCAGTATTGATATAGAAACCACGACTGCTTCATCAGATTGCGCGTTAATACATGAGTCAGCTTGAGTGCAAATGCTTTCGTTGTTTGTGGTGAATAGAGACAAACAAATCGCATATCAAGTATAGTATTCTCACCTCTATATTCCATGAAATGTCACACTCTTTTATGAAATTGGAAATATCTTACCGAGTAAACATGATGTAGTATGGCTTTTGCCGCTCCCCTGAACACCCATGACGACCGCAGACCAGGGACTATTAGTGTTGACGAAAAGGCGTGAACTTCGCTCTGCGCTTTCACTGAGATCACCAAGGTATCCATACTGTGGCAGGAGAGAGCTTCCAAACTGATCTAGGATCGTCCCAGAAATAAGTGATGCATACCTGATCTCATGTTCTCTGGAGCCTATATCACCTGCACTAGCTTTTCCGGCGATAGCGTTTGTTCGCAAGAGGTCCATGAGATCATAATCAGGTTCATTTGTCTTGGTATTGTCTGAGACAGGGGGATTTGAGATGTCATCAGGACGGTGATCATCCTCCTTTCCCAGTTGGATTTGCACCTGCTTGAGTTTCTTCTTCAGCATGCCATTTCGGGTTGAGTTGGGGCTATCTGCGTTGTTTGAACTCTCTGCCCTCTGTGGTTCTGGTGAAGTAGTATGATTATTATCAGGCTGAATTGAACCGATTTCGGGTTTTGCTTCCTTGTTGATCTTTGGGTTCGAAAAAACCTCTGTCTGGGTCTGCTCCTCATTTTGAATGGTAGACCTGGGGAGTTGATTGTTTGGTGCCTTTTTAGGCTTCGGTCCAAATGTTCTTGAGAACTGTTTGGGGCTGACTATGCTATCGTCTGTTATTGAACACTGCGCCGCAAATCTATTATAGTCAGCCTGGCAAGGGATGCAGCCCTAGAAATCTCTTCCTTACAAGTCTAAAAAGGTGGTTATTTCCTCCGAATCTTGGGGCCGCAAGTTGATGAGGTAACTGCGGAACTTTGCCAGATTTATCGCGTTCGCCACTTTGCCATCATTATTGCAATAGCGCCAGCGAAAATGGTCACTGACCCATAGGTCAATCTTCTCTCCCACCATGATAGCCAATAAGGACCCAGCCGGCGCTAGGAATCTTGAAAATTGTGCGTTGTGCGGGGTAAATCAGGTCCAGGTTCCATCAAAGCAAGAAACTGAAGAAACTGAAGGATCTTTGATTTATATGTAGCCGCAGAAGAGGTGGAATAGAAGCAGATAGAGCTGAACACAAGGCTGAGGACCAACTGTTGGGTATGTTGTTTGCTTGATATTGCCACGTGACTTTCTCGTCCCGTTTCTCCAGCACAGACAAACAGGCCGATTTGGGACGAATAGACTGTGGCTGGCTGCTGCTATCCGACCAATATCCTAGACAATCCGAGATATTGTGATCAGAGGATTTATCGTCAGCCAGTCCCTTTGGTGGTGTCGCCGGTATGGGCCTCCGTGGAGCCATGCCTCAACGCACACAGAACTATGCACCTGGCACGTGCTCACACTAGCTCAGCTGCCTAGCCCTACTAAGGTCATGTGGGGCGGGCCTTCCCTTTCCCCAGAGAAGCATTTCGAAGCTGACGGTCCCTTACTCCTGGCTGCAGGAAATGAGCCCCAGGTAAGTGGCACAAGGAATGACTCCGCCGGCAGAATGAGCGAATGACATTGCGAAAGGACAGTACAAGACATTAACGTGCGCACGAGCATGAGAATGACTGCTGCTTCCATCGCTTTCATAAGCCCTTCAATTGACAGACATATGAATTCCTTGCAATTCATATAGTTGTCGAGAAGGCCACTTGGCTTCTCATCTTATCTCATCACAACATTCTTTTCGTCAACTTTCTTCACTTCCCGGTGTTTCCATGATTCAGCGCCCGCGTCTCTGAATCATATCTTCATATATATATAACACAGCATATAACCTCGCACAGCATCGAATCCTGTGATACGGTTGCACCGATGAGGCTCTGGGTCGGCCAAGATGTCGGCTTCTGCACCGAATGAACAATCGTTGTCGATGGATTCAGAGAAATCCGAAGATGATTACTCTTCAAGCACAGAAGATGTTAGTGTTGCCGTACGCCATAATGCAGACGCATACGTAGCTTCCGCAGGCCTAACCAAATTAGTGGCCCGGAATGGTGCTGGCAACATCCAATTATCCAAAGCTCAAACCAATCCGCTGTTCTACCTCTCTTTAATCGAGGCAAGATGCATGATGCAAGCATTAAGGACTCTCAATACGGGTCGAGATGCAAACGATCAATTATCTGAATCACATCCAGATGTCCAGAAGCTGGCTAGGGGTCTGTTCAAGGAGATGGCTACGGAGTTGGAGAAGTCTGGGATTCTGCCTAGAGCAGGTGAACTTGCAGCACAACAATTCTCCAGCTTGCGTGAAGGTTACCTCTCGACTTTCGACAATATCCTCGAAAACACTGCAGCAAGACGAGCACGTGGGTCTTATCCTACCAGCTCGTTTTCTATAAAAAGCTCCCAGTCCTCCTTCAGTCAACACAACCTCGAACGATTGCAAACGTCTACAATAATGGCTCCTCGCAAGTTAAATCCTTTCTCTTCCGACGCCTTAACTACCAATCCCTTCCAATACAAATCAATCTACAATAGAGAATGGCAGCAGATTGGTCTCTTGGGTAAAGGAGGTTTCGGGGCCGTTTACCGAGTGCGGAATAAGGTTGATGAACAGGAGTATGCAATCAAGAAGGTTATCATCACCCCAGAACAACTACGGACTCTCGATACGGAAGCGTTGTTATCCGAAGTCAAAGCATTGGCACAGCACAGACACCCAAATGTTGTCAACTACTATGGTTGTTGGATCGAACTAGGTCAGGAGCTAATTCCATCCGAAAGACGTTTGTTGGATGCGGAGGAATCGATCACAGTCTCGATGACAGCTAGGTACCTGAAATTTCCCATATATTTTCTTATTAGCTTTGCTTACTTTTTAAAGCGAAGTAGAAGAATCGGAAGATGATTTTGTTCTTGGGGAAGATATGAGTATGAGTATTGGTGGCCTGCGGTTGGATATGGAGAAAGAGCTCGACAAGGATGGTAAAAGACAACGACGGAGTACTATCACTGACCCGAGCTTTTCCCAGGCTGCGATTTCATTCGGTGTTTCGAAATCTGCATCAGCAACCACAAGCATTAATCAACTTTCGGATGACGAAGATGACGAAGAAATCGACGAGGAAGAAGATAACTCCACCACCCCCATTGATAACCGAGCGCGGATTATTTACATTAAACTTACGGTTTACCCCCTTACGCTTGAGGAGTATATCTCTACCGATCCGCCAAAGCCAGATCACAAGTTTCCTATCCGCCATTGTTTCCACACCATCCCTTCCATCCGAATTCTAAGCGCCATTCTTAATGGAGTTCAGTACCTACACGCAAAGCGCTTGATTCACCGCGACCTAAAACCAGCAAATATATTCCTCTCCGCCAAAAAGTCTCTCGAAGCATTTTGCCCCACTCATGATCTCATCAATGTCAGCCGACAAGCCTGCCCTACCTGCTCTGGTGCAGAAGAAGATAACCAAGCCTATATAACACCCTGCATCGGTGACCTCGGTCTAGCGGTGGAGTTAAAAGATAGTAATGCCCCCAGCAGCAGTTCCTCCCTATCCGAGTTCAAGCCTGCGGGCTTCTCTCGTCTAGGATCCAAACAAGCTGGCACGACACTATACTGTCCTCCCACGCGCTCGGTGGTATGTCCGAAGCTGGATGTTTATGCGCTTGGAATCATCGCATTCGAGTTAATCACCCCGTTCACGACAAAATCGGAGCGACACTTCGTGTTAGGTGGGATTAGGGAGGGAAGGTTCCCTAAGGATTTCGAGAAGCATGAGATGGCGGAGGGGATTAAGATGATGACTTGTCCCGATAGAGAGATGCGGTGGGGTTGCGAGGAGGTGAGGAAGTGGATGGAAAGTTTTGGGTAATTGGAGTGTTCTCTTTACAATTTTTGGAATGGAATGGATGGATGAATCCATTTTTTGAAGAAACAGCAAGTGGGAGGGAAGTAATATTGAATTGGATGAGATAAGATGAGATGAGATAGTGTGGGGAGATAGAGTCTAGATGGTAGTGTGAACAATCAGCGGGAGTATGGAGTTTAGATGGTAGCTTGATAAGCCAGCGGGGGTATAGAGCTCAGATAGTAGCTTGAACAGCAGCATAGTATAGTGAATTTATTGGAGTGATACCCGCGCAGAGTTTATATATTTCCAAGTTGGTTTTTCACATTATAATTCACCTCACTTTTTATATGCGCGGTATCACTTTGAATTATCCTCTAAAATGTCTTTAAATTATAAGTTCGCAAAACCACCACTCTACGGGACCTGATTCGGCTCAATCGAGCCGTGGATCTGGTAGCTCGGAGTGGCCTACATTTACGATAGTTTTATAGGAAGGGCATGATTCCCACAGACCTATGATACATGCAGGCTATTCGGAGGCAGAGAAGCGAAGGATCGATCCTGTGCTGCACATATCGCGGATCTAGTACCCGGAGATGGTCATGAAGACGTGGGGAAACGCATTCGGTGGGTCTACTGTAGAGCTGGCGCTCAAGATGCTGCGCTGCGATCCGGTAGAGTAATGTTGGTGCGGGGTAATTCTTCCGCCTCGGATCCGTCGCATACAGCAATCAACGGTAATTCGGACTTGGAGGTTGTGTTACTCTGCAGATAACTTATGGTCTTATCTTTATGTATAAAATGGAATTGTGCCGTGCTACCTCTCAACCTCAACGAGAACATCCTTTCCCATACCACTAGGTAGGTGTAACTCAACATTCTATCGTCACTATATAAACGCCACCAACTCCCATCCACAGATCCCTTCAAAAGCACACAACCATGGCTCCCTCCATACCCCCCTACAGCCCCGAGCTCGCCGCCGCCGCCTCCACCGCCATCCCCTTCCTCTTCGCTAGCGAAAACAGCCTAACCCACAGCACCCTTCCCACCATGCGTGCCAACTCTGCCGCAGTCAACTCCCCTCACTTCGTACTCACCGACCCCTCTATAACGCACACCGAGCACACGATTTCCGCCCCCCACGGCGACATCCAGCTCTCTGTTCTGCAATCCGCGGATTCGACTTCGACTTCCAGAGCAGCGATTTACTTCATACATGGCGGGGGCATGGTAATACCTGGGCGCCTCATAGGGGCCTCGTTATTCTTCCCGTGGATCAAGGAGTTGGATATAGTGTTTGTCACCGTGGAATACCGCGTTGCGCCTGAGTATCCGCACCCAGTTCCGGTGGAGGACTGCTATGCCGGATTATTATGGTTGGTGCGTACGGCTGCTGCCGGGGAATTGGGGGTTGATACAGCGCGGATTATGATAGCGGGGGCGTCTGCGGGTGGGGGGTTAGCTGCTGCGACGGCGCTGATGGCTAGAGATAGAGGGGAGTTGGGCATAGAGTTGCTAGCGCAGTGTTTAATATATCCGATGCTGGATGATCGGATGAGTACGTGTTCGAGTCAGCAGTTTATGAATCAGGGGACGTGGAGTGGGGTTTCGAATATTAATGCGTGGGATATGCTGCTAGAGGGGAAGAGGGGTGGAGAGGGGGTTAGTGAGTATGCGGCGCCGGCACGGGCGAAGAGTTTGGAGGGGCTGCCGAAGACGTGGATTGAGGTAGGGGGGGCGGAGCTATTTAGAGATGAGGTGGTGGAGTATGCCAGGAGGTTGTGGGAGGTGGGGAATGATACCGAATTGCACGTTTGGAGGGGGGCGTGGCATGCTTTCGATATGTTGGCGCCGGCGACAGAGGTGGCGAAGAGTTGTTTGAGGACAAGGTTTGAGTGGGCAAAGAGGGTGTTTGAGGGGCAGTAAAAAGGGGGGGTCGTGGGTGGGATAGTTAGTGAAAGTGGAATTGTTCAACTGCCGTGCATAACTTCTGTCCTGTAACTTGGTTGATTTACAACTCCAATGGATCAGATGTGGATATCTTGGCCAGCATATCGAGTTCCAAGATCATATTGGTACCTGCGGATTTCTCTTGGTGTCGAAGCTGGCACTCTATTTGACATATCCCATCCACGCACCGATATAGAAAACAACAAACCAATATCAGACCAGCGAACCGCCTTCCTAAAAGACTCTTTTCTACCAACATCGTACGATCCTTTCGGCATTTGGCCCCCCAGTGACGTTTACATTTTCCCCCATCTCCAAACCCCATTCTCATACCATCCAATCACACTCTCCACCAGCATTACATAATCCCTCGCCATAATGTCTCACCAGCCTCACCATTGAATTTAAGCTTGTTTCCCAACGGTCTGCGGTCCACTTTGGCATCTGGGACGAACAGTGAACAGTGGAGGGGAATACGAACGAACGAACGAACGAACGAACGAACGAATGCGAAAGGAACAATGCTATATCGTGGGATGAAAACTTCGATCGCAGCGTTACAGGGTTTCTTCTCATCGAAATGTTGCGTTTTTCGATGGGCGATTGAGGGGTCGAAAGAACTGTGCCTGTCAGCAGTGCCTTATTTGGACTGACGTCGTTGATATTCAGATCCCCATCACCGAATGACGTAAGGAGGTGAATGTGCCTGAACCTCAAACCTCAAACCTCATCGCATTTTCAAGAGGAGCGCATGTATATAAAGCGAGATGGAAAGCATTATTATTCTATCTGCATACTGTTCTGCTTTTATTTTCAACACAATATAATATCTCGAAGCTACAAGATTTTAAAAATACACATCATCTAAAATGGCCGTGTCACAAGCAGCAGCAGTGCTTGAGAGAGCCCTCGGCCATCAATCAGGCGCGACGACGCAGCCGGATATCTCGAATCCGGCCATTGATCGTTCTAAATATGCGGATCCGAGTGGAGAGAAGATGAAGGCGTTGGTGTGGATGGGAAAGAATGATGTGCAAGTTCGTACGTGGCCCTCGTCTTCTTTTTTCTCTTCAATTTCGATTTTATGGTATTGGCACAGTACGGTATAAAAGCAAAGGAGCGCTAACTCCCCAACAGATGAAGTTCCCAAACCACGTGTAGTAGAAGACCGCGACGTGGTTCTGAAAGTCACCGGAAGCACTGTCTGCGGAAGTGATCTTCACTTGCTTCACGGTATTATCGTTGAGTTGGAGAAGGGTGATATCTTAGGTCACGAGTTCTGTGGTGTGGTTGAGTCCAAGGGTCCTGGTGTTAAGGGTCTTGAAATTGGTGATCGTGTTGTGGCTTCTTTCCAAGTTGCTTGTGGTGATGTATGGACGCCTAGTACCTTGTGTTCTTGGTCTTTGATAATGATACTGACTGAAACTAGTGTTATTTCTGTAACAAGGGAGAGTCGGCGCATTGTGAGAACACCAACCCAAACACTATTCAAAATGGAATGGTAAGTTGAATAAACACCCTATGATGACCAAGTAGAAGTTAATGGAAATAGTACGGAGGTAAAACTGGAGGTATCTTCGGTTACTCCCACTTCGTTGGTGGCTTCGCCGGAGGACAGGCTGAATACGTCCGTGTTCCATTCGCCGATGTCAATCTCCTGAAGCTCCCAGATAGCGTTCCAGATGAGAAGGGCCTTTATCTCTCCGATGTAGTATGCACATCCTGGAATTGTGTTGTCGATACTGGTGTTGACAAGGGAGATGTTGTTGCCATTTGGGGTGCTGGTAAGTTCTCATGTTATGATTAATTTCAGATGTATATTGACAGGATATTTAGGACCCATCGGTCAAATGTGCGCCAAATTTGCTTTCCTCAATGGAGCTTCTCGCGTTATCATCATTGATGCTAACTGGCGCCTCGACTTTGTGAAAGAAAAGATCCCCGAAGTGGAAACGCTTGATTACAGCAAGCTTCCGAGAGGGACATCCGTTACAACCAAGTTGAAGGAGATGGTTCCCCGTGGTCCTGATGTCGCGCTAGAATGTGTTGCTGGTGAATTCCCTAAGGGATGGGCTCACTACTTTGAGATGTTGTTGGGCTTTGAGACCGACACTTCGGAGATTCTCAATGAGATGATTACCAGCGTTAAGAACTATGGAAGATGTGGTATCACAGGTGACTATGTCGGTTATGTAAGTTCTCTATCCTATTTCCTTCCTCAACACGTACTAATGTATTTCCCAGACCAACCACTTCAACATCGGTTCCCTTATGGAACGCGGTGTCCGCCTCATCGGTAACGGCCAAGCCCCAGTACAGAGATACTGGAAGGATCTCCTGAAGAAGATTGAAGATGGTACAATCGATCCATTGATCATGGTCACGCACAGAGTCGATCTCTCCGAGATGGACCTGATTTACCATAAGTTCGATAAGAAGGAAGATAATATTCAGAAAGTGTTTGTGCAGACAAGGTTCTCGCAGCCGCCGGCACCTGGAAGTCCGGCTTTGACTACTTATAGGAAGTAGAGAGGTGGTGATGTAGGGAGTTGGTGGTTTGTGTCATTGACTGGGGTTATTAATGAGTTGATGATTTGATATAATATCTATCATGAAGTTTTTAGTCAGTCACTTAATGTAGAATATTAAGTATTACTATCTTACATGTTTCTGAGTCATCTAATTCCCTTTCTTGCAATTGAACAAAGTCATGATGGATAAAATAGCCATATTCAACTGTAGTGTGGCAGCCAAGAATCGTAAATATACAGCATACATACACCGAACACCAAATACCAATCAATTCACCCATTTTATCTCACCCACACCTAAATTACATTCATTCATTCATCCTTAAACAAATATGCGATATTCACTCAATCAATGCCTCTTCGTCAGCAGCATACGAATTAAATAGATTATATCAAGCCACCTCCTCGCCAAATCCGCTTACAGTACTCACTCCGCTTACCAAAAACACCCAAGCCCATCCCACACACAGGATGCAGTTGCATTTTCCGCATCATGTTTTCTTCCTGCCGTATACAAGTTCACTAAGGGGGAAATTAGAAATACGGAAATGACATGACCGCGTGGTGTGGGAAGAGTCGTGGTGGAATGGAGTGGTTGTTGAAACTCCCCCCCCCCCCCCCCTTTTTTTTTTCTGAAACGCGGGGGTTCTATCTCATCCTCGTGTTACGCACGAGAATAAAGATATGGTGGCGTGAGGGGTGTATTATTTTATTGGCTGTGTGGGTTTTTCTGGCTTGGGGTGGGAATATGCAATTGGAGGAGGAGCAGGAAAAATTAGATTCTCGAGCAAACACAGCGGAGCTGGCGCCCGCTATGTTCGCGTCTCTCGTCGTGCATCATATACGGAGTCGTGAAGTAGAAAGTGCCAAGGTGGATTCGGAAACATGGTCCTGTTTGGGGAATGCGATGGTAAAAGGGGTTTGTTTGCTTTTGAGAAGCGAGGGGAGAGGGGACGGGGGTGAATTGAGTAGATTTGAGAGATTGGGGAGAAGATGGCGGGGAAAGGAGGTGACGAGAATGGAAAAGATTGCGCTTCTGGGGCATTACAGTATTATTGGTCTCGGGATCACGAATCTTATGGGCGCGCTTGAGAACACGGTTATTTCGACAGCTGCACCTGCCATCTTGATCGATCTGCACGTGGGTGAGAACTTTATTTGGATAACAAATACGTTTTTTGTAGCGCCGCATTCCAACCATTATTTGGGCAGTTGTGTAATGTGTTTGGGCGAAGATGAATCGCTGTGGCTATAGTTGCGATCTTCATGCTTGGAAGTAGCCTCCGCAGCGGTGCTAATAGTGGCAGGATGCTGATAGCAGGACAGGCTGTACAGGGTGTAGGTTCGAGAGGAATCATCATGATTATTGGTATGTCTAGCTCTCACTCGTCTATGAACTTAGCTATGCGCTTGGCTCACCATCGTTAACAGATATCATCGTCTCCGACCTAGTCTCTTTGCGTCAACGGGGAAATCATATGACAGTAGTGCTGGCTATCTATGACGTCGGCGTATCTCTAGGGCTATTCACTGGGGGAGCTGTTGTCTCTTTGATGACATGGCGATGGGTCCTCAACATCAACCTTAGAAAAGATATGAATTTCGGTGAGAAAATAAGGCGCATCGACTTTGTAGGTAATGGTATCCTCATGACTGCTACCGTGGCAATTCTCTACGCCCTAGGTAACTCCAGATACCTGTCTAAGCTGGCAGAAGTTAGTTCCTCTACTTCTGTGATCCTTGGGACTCTTCCTGTTTGCTGCATATGAGGCCTCTGGCATCCCAGGTGAGTTTGTAATGTCACCGCAATTATTCGCAAACTGTATATACATCAGTGATTTTGTCTATCAACATTTTTCTTAATTTAGCTCTGCTGTTTTGGGTCATGTTCTTTTTGCCGGTCTACTTTCAAAGCGTAGCACCAGATTTGCCCCGCCGAACAGGAGTTTCTCTACTGCCTCAGTCTCTGGTAGGCATTTCCGGGACTGCTATCTCGGTAATGTCACTTAGCCGCTGGGGAAATTTTCTATTGATACATTTCTGCCGCTTCGCGTTATTTACACTTGCCCTAGGCCTCTTCTCACTACAGAGCTAGGATAATTCAACGGCAGAATGGGCCATATATCAGTGCGTGTTTGCTTTCGGTGCTGGGACTATGCTGGGATAGTGCTAAACACGTTGCTGCCCAGCTTTCAAGCCCCCGTTCCCGAGGCTGATCAGGCAGCGGCTACTGCTACATGATGTTTTATTTGTACATTTGGATATGTTTGGGGTGTCGTTATCCCTGCTGCCATATTTGACAGTCGTGTTAGAGCGCTAGTTGATCAAATATCCGACATGTCGTTGAGAGAGAAGCTAAGCAAAGGAAGTGCGTATCAATTAGAAACAGCACAGTTCGTTAGAGGATGCCCGATCGAAGTGCAAGGCGAAATCTGCGCGGTATTTCGAGAGACTCTGAAGCGGGTGTGGGAGATTGCTGTTTTATTCGCTGGCCTTGCATGTTTATTTGATATTACTGGAGAAGTAAATCCTGCTATGAATTATTCTCAGGACGGAATATGGATGAAAATCGGAAAGGACTGTGACGATTTGTCCATTTCGGCCACGAATCGTACCAATATGTCACCACTTGATGGCCAGTGTGCGTGTGACGGCGCTTAGAGTTACTATCTAAATGTTTCGGCCTACATAAGAATATGCTGTGTCTCCTGTAGTTAGTTAGTTCTGTGGTCTGTAATTCTGATGTTGATTTGAACTCATATTGCCTCTTCATTCGGACGTTAAAGAACGAAGTCCTCACGATAAATATATCCCAGAAAGTGTACATTAGTATTGAGAATTGAATCTAGTTAACAAGCAATTTTGTATTGATTATGAGTTATTGCACTCGCTATGAATTAGTTAATTGCTTGAGATGGGAGACCTAAATAGGAGAAACTTTTGCTGTGTATCTCAGCTCTCAGATAATCATATCATCACGTGTTTTGAATACTCACCTTTTAGCCAATCACACTTGATCTCAGGTGTCAGCCACATGGAGGGCAGCTGAACTTCAAGCTTCCAGATTTTCATTCAGCACTCTCCAGCGGCCCATCGCAGCTATGTCTATGTGCTCATATTGCTCTACGATCCCAATGAACTTGTTTAGTTCTGGACGCAAAGAACAGTGTCATCATGATCACCAGCCTAGCTACAACGCTCTTGAGGCCTCAGCCCTTTTGGGTTGTCCGATGTGCAAGTTCTTGCTCCAGGCTATTAGTGTGTATACAGGGCCATATGCGCATAAACCTTTCAATCAAAAGGCTTCCTGGAAGGAAGATATTCCGGTCACATTATACAGCACAAAGTTTAATCGACAAACAGTAAACTTTGCAGGTACAGAGGCAGGGGTATTCAGAGGAGGATGGATCCCAGACGACTGGCGTAAGCACCTATATTATCCTGGGTTCGCATGATGTAAGCTAACATACAATGGTTGAATTCTGTACTTCTCAAAGCAGGTATAGTCATTCCGAGGACTTCCTCCACTATGAGGCGTGCCTGATTCGCCGCTGGGCAGATGTGTGCTTCAATATGCATACGAACTGTGGGCATGGTAGTGGCTTCCTGCCTACACGCCTGCTCGATGTGGGAACTATAGATAACGTGCAGTTATCCCTCATTAGCACTGCAGACTTTCATATCAATGATCGCCGGTATTTGGCTCTGAGCCATTGCTGGGGGCTGACAATGCCGGACACAGCAAGAACAGTTACCACTACACTTGAAAAACACAAAACTTCAATTCAAGAAGCTAAGCTATCCCGTACCTTCCGAGACTTCGTCGAGATCGCCCGGCGTCTTAGAATCCAGTATGTGTGGATCGACAGTCTCTGTATCATCCAAGATGACGCTGCTGATTGGGAGAAAGAATCAAGTCAGATGGCATCTGTCTATTCGAACGCTTACCTGACAATTGCGGCATCGAGTTCTGCAGATGGAAGTGGAGGTTGTGCTGTTTGGGACTCGGAAAGGTCGCTTGGTCCATTGGATGTGGATTGCGTTCCTATGGAAGCCGATTTTGCACCAAAATCGACAAACTATAAATTCCGCGTTTGGACCCGAAATCCTTCGCCAACCGGTATAAGCAATGACCCTTTGCAGACCCGTGGATGGACTCTGCAAGAGCGAGAGCTCTCTCCCAGAGTCGTGAATTATTGTAAAGACACGATTAGGTGGGAGTGTCGAGGCTTACATGCGTCTCTAGAGTTCCCATGGGATGACAGCCTAAGCTTCAATGGGGTGCATCGACATTTCGACGCGGAGCAATCGGTATTCCTTCCCATGCCAGGAGTCAATCGACCGACTGAGTCGCCTACAGACCCGACTACAAAAATTGCAGTGTCATGGATGGAACTTATAGTCAAATACACCAGCCGAAGATTGACGAAAGACAGCGACAAATTGCCTGCCATCTCTGGCATTGCTCGAACAATAGCAGAGAAAACTTCAGATGAGTATTTTGCAGGCCTGTGGAAATCATATTTCCAGCAATGTTTGCTCTGGCAGAGCGATTGGACTCATGATAATGGCCTTCAAACACATACAAAGCCACTCCATAATACAGCACCGAGCTGGTCATGGGCATCGATTAATGGCAAGGTAGCCTGGCCGTTGGGAAATTTGTACGCCTATAATCCAGATCCTGACCCTGAATTCATTCCGAAGATTCTGGATATTCACATCGACCCTCTTGGCTCGGATCCTTATGGTATGCTCAAGCAAGGGATCCTGCATCTTGAGGGAAAAGTGACTACGGCATTTTCACTCGCAGAAACGGACAACGGCGCTGGTAGTCCGCAGCATGGACTGCATACAAAACTAAAATCGCCTATCACCCAACAGGAAATCGGATGGATCCGTTATGACATTCCACTTTCCTCTCCAGTTGGCAAACCGAACATCATTTTCTTGATGTGCTGTCTGAATGACAAAAAGAGAGACGGCGTAGACATGTGGACTTACGCACTCGCACTCCAACCAGTGCTCGATGCTACGCAAGGTACGCCTGGAACTGTGCGAAGGGTGGGTTTGGCATCCAGGATTAGGCCCGACTTCTGGAAATCCAATACAACGTTGCTGCGGTTGAAGATCTGCTGAATAGACTCAAAAATATCACCGCCAAAGAAATTCAACCCGAGTCCTTCAGCCATATCAACGGCACTTGGGAGCAACTTTTTTCTCGCTTTTCTGTTTCTGAACTCTGCAAGGAGTGGCCTATCTATCGTGATGTGTCGGAATGGAAGGATTATCGAGGTCTCTCCACTGAGAGGCGGGGGGGGGGCTAAGATTTGGACTTGTATGTGAAGTCCTTTCCGCCTTGATCTTGGATCTCCGCTTTTGTCTCGTCTCGATTTATCTTTCCTCCTGCTTTGCACTTTTGTTGTTTCACTCCTTTTGTTGCTATATATATATGTGTGCGTGTGTGTGTTTCTTTTCATTGTTTGTAGTTTTGGTTCTTCTATAACTTCATCTATCCATCACTCGTACTTCGGTCAGATTCTTATAGTCACCGTATGAATGCTATACTTTCATCTCACCTCATTACTGCTTTCATCTCGTTCTCTTACCATGTCTCCAAACTCACCCCACTACCCCCTCCTCCATGAACAATCTTCCAAGCCTAACACTCCTACCAAGCCTGATCCGGCGGGAAACTCATCAACGACTTCATTCGCGTTTCCATCGCCGGTCGCCGAAATGCCAATTTCATCATGCACCGCAAAAACGGCACCCTGATAGACGTCAATCTCTCCCTCCCCTCCTACCGCGCCATCGGCAAAACGAAAGTAACCATCACGCAACGCTTCACTGACAAGTCTACCAGCATCAAATACGACGTCGATGCGACTCGCGCTTCATCTTCTGGTGTCTGCGCGAAGCAAACGACGATTGGAAAGTCAATTACAATCGTCTGTTCTACGAGAAGGATCGTTTGGTTCCTGTGGGTGGGGAAGATGTGCCGGAGTTTGCGGGAGAAGTTGAACAATTATCCTGAGGGGTACAAGTACCTTGAGGCGGTGCAGGCGAGGTTAGGACATCGGTTTTTGACGGTGCTGCCGACTTATATGGATGATGAGGCGTTTTGGCGTAAGAATGAAATGATGCAGAAGTGGTTGAAGAATGAGGATATTGATTCAAATTGGGATTGGTGTGTGAATAATGATTGTAGAAATATTAAAATTCGTCATTGACGGTCGGCCAGAGTATTCTTTTTAGTGCAATGACTGCTCGAAGCAAGCACGGAGAACTTCGGCTGTATGACTCCCATATCCTGGTAAAGTCGACAGATCAATCAATTTTGATACCCATCCAGGTCGACCCCATCCAGTTCAACACCAACCTATAACAAACCCCCTCCCCCTCCCCTCTCAACCCTTCAATTCCCCCTCATGCACTGCCAACCCTCAAACCCAACCTCACCCGTCTCCAAATCTCCTTTCTAAACCCCTTCACCCAATACTCCGTCCTCCCAAGCGCATCCTTATTTTCCTTCACCCTCCTCAACAAAAACTGCAGCGATTCCTGCGCCGACCCCCAGATCATACATTTATATGCCTTAGGCGCCAGATCCAATTCCTTTACAATTTTCTCCTTGGCGAGGGACTCTTTCGGCTGGGGTTTGCTCTCAGCACACAATTGTAGCAACCCGCAGCTGATTTCATCAGCCATACCTTGGAGTTGGCCGTACGCGAGCTCGATGGTAGGTCCGCCGGATTTGATGAGTGAAGATTGGGTGGAGTAGGCGAGTTTAATACTTTGATCGTTGTGGGTAGCTAAGAACAGTTCAGCACGTGGATAGGGTAGGTTTTCTGAGGTGGTAATTCCCGGGTAGGATTGGCGGAGGAGATTGTTAGCAATTGTGTTGTAAGCATTATGTGTATCTTGAATGGTGTCATGAATCAAAGTTCTTCGTTCCGTGGCGATATAAGCACCTCTCACGAGTTTGATTCCCAGAATCCATTCTTCTCTTTGAGCTAACTGAAGGTGCTTGAGGATGTTTTGAGGCGTCTGCTTCAAGTAAGCTTGCATCGTGGTGTATAGCAAGGCCTTTTCGCCTTTGTTAAACATTCGCATCAGATTAGTCGTCCATTGTTCGATAGTGGGTTGAATATCTTGTTGCTCGGCATCCACCCATACTCGAGCTCCCCTTGTCGCTGCCGTTTCACAAATTTCAACCATTGCTTCTTGGACTTGAGTTGGTGGTGGTTTTTGATTCGCCAGTGCTTCAAGCGCGGACGGTCCTGCTCCGGAGAATCTTGAATGCCTTCAGCCTAGGATTCCTAAAAGTGGGGGACTAGTGGACTTACTTCAAGGATAGAAAGTCACCTGGTCCTAGCAGTGATAATGTCTCCAGAAGCCCCTCTTTCCAAATACCAATAGAAGCTTCCCCTACATCACCATCCGATGTTGAAATTTCGTGTCTCGTCAAACCTCCTGAAACATTGACCTCCTTTGCGTATCCCAAGATCACACCTTTCAATCCCAGACTTTTCATATTCCGAACACTCTCCTTCACTTGAGATGGCGTTTCCCCAGCCACGAAATGATCGTAGATTAGTTTCCGTATAAGCATACGAAGAATTGGATTCCGGTCAGGATTGAGAAGCGCCGATTCGGAATTGGCGACTTTGTTCATTAAGGGAAGACATATTTTGATGATTCTTGGTGACGCTAGAATCGAGGTAACGAAATAAGATTTCAGAAGCGTGTTCATTGGCATTATCGACAGAGGTGGAAACTGCGAAGTCCCGCCAACAGATTGTCGATGCACATCCGGAGAACTGGTGGTAATTGTCGTTGTTGATTGAGCTCGCCGTTGCAACGCATAACCCCGCCATGACGTGAAATATTTCTCCGCGGCCGCAACTCTACATAATCGATGTGAAAATAGGAGACAGTCCATTTTCCATCCTTCCCACTAAACAAAAAGAAATAATGAGACAAAGAATCTTCCATTGCAATAACGGCTTTTTATAGAGAATGACACATTAAATAAAGTTCTACAGCAATACTAACATCTAGTGTAATGTCGGGTGTTGTTGTTCGTATCGTATGACCCCCGCATATAGATTTCCAGTTTAACTACCGTATCGGGCAAGATAAGTCCTTATCACATCATCTGAGTATGTGCATGAAACCAAAATAGGAATCTAAATGTTCGATCCGCCGTGAAGTTAAGGTCGCGGCCAAAGTTTCCGAGATAAGGGGCTAGCTGGCTCTGAAAACGGTCTCGTGGTTGCATTGTTCTTAACATGCGATATGTAATTGGGGGACTTCTAAGGGGCGTGCTGTTTAACTGAGCTGAGCCTCATTGTGTGCATGTGCCATAGTCAAGCCATAAATGACAGCAATTGCAGAAGCACAACAGACTGCAACGGTTAATTCTCCTTTCACGATAATTGATGGTTTCGAGTCTTGACTGCAACACGTGCTTCCAGTGCAACTCTGCTCTGCTCTGAGAAAAGTCTTTTTGCACGAATGATCTGCCTCACACATCAAGGAAATACAGTATAGTAGTTAAACACTAAAAAGACTATGGACATTGAATATCCCAAGCTTTTCGCTAGAAATATTTTCACGCGTAATTACTAGTCTTTATTGAAACGAGAAGAATCAAGGCACAGATGTGCCTGAACGATATCGAATCTATTATATACCAAGGAAAGGAATCACTTCATGTTCAAACCATGTTGTGTCGAATTTATGAATGCATCGGTGAATGAAGATCGAATACCACCTTTCTCCAAAGTCTTCAATCCTTGAATGGTGGTCCCTTTCGGCGAGGAGATCTTCTCCCGCAAAATTGCTGGATGCTCGCCGCTCTGAATTAACTTCGCTGTCCCAAGCATAGATTGGGCCAGAATTTCCATTGCAACCCCGCGCTTCATTCCCTCTGATACTGCTCCGTCCAGAATCCCATCAAAAGCCAAAGTGAACCAGGCCGGAGTAGCACCTGCTAGAACAGCTCCCGCCTGGAAGATGCTATCGGCGATATAGCTAATCTCTCCGACTTGCTTGAAGATCCATTCTGAGATTTCGGTGAATTTTTCGGGTATGGAGGTGGATCCTGTCGAGATTAAGGTGATTGATTCACCAATCTGAGCTGCTAAGTTCGGCATAGCCCGCACAAAAGAGCAGTCATTTTGCCTCGGACCATCAGAACGGTTTTTGTAAACAAAGCTCCTCAAACGTTCCTCGGGCGTGCCTGCAAGCACTGAGATAACCAGCTTGTTTGCCAAAGCATCGGCGATGCCATCATATCCAAGGATAGATTCTGCCATGTATGGTTTACAGGCCAGCAGAATCACATCAGCCTCGTTGATAGCCATCAAATTGTCATCCCGTAGGATATTCAACCTGTCCGAGTAGTCAGAGAATGCAGAATTCAATCTCTTTACTGATTCTTGACTTTGCACACAGGCAATGAAATTGGAAATGGGTGCTTTTTCTTCCTTGGCTGAGGAATTGAGGATTCCAGCAAGAATTGCTGAGCCCATAGAACCTGAAGCATACTGATAAGTATATCTCCGTCAATGGTGAGGTTGAGATTCAATAACTCACCGCATCCTATGACCGCCAGTGTCATAGACTTATGTTCGTTTGTGGCTTCAGACATGGCTAGATAAAAGGGCGAGAATTCTTGCAGATCGAGATTTGAAGATATGAACCCGATTCGATACGTCGTCGATGTACTCAATTGTGTAATGGAATGTGGCTGTTTTGTTCGCATTTGCAGGATGGCGGGGTGGTGGGGTTGGTTTTCCATTCCGATGATCCGAGCGTTACAGTATCGGCTTCTCGGAGTTCATCCCCGGCCTCTACTCTTTGGTCTACCGCATTCGGAAATACGGCCTATTGGTTAATACTGGCGAATAGGCCTACTCTCCCCTCCCATAAACAAAGGTTAAATTTTTGTGCGTCTTGCCACCTAAAAATTTAATCTTTGTTCATGGGAGGGGAGAGTATCGTATTGGTCAATATTGACGAATGGTCCCTGAAACCCGAATAGGCCGTCCCACCTGACTGCTTCAATACAACCTTACTGTCTTCTACCACTTCCACGTGACAAGCAGGTCGACGCCGTAACATGGACGCCGCCGTCGACCTATTTTTGGGGGTTATAATAAGATTTTAAGCTATATACACAACCTTAGGACGAGATGTTAGGGCTAGTGCGCTAGGTGCTTGCTGAGTATTCTGAGTATGAAAGAGAAAGAAGAGAAGTCGGTTTTTTCACCTACGTCAATATAGTATGTCCGGCCTATTCAGCTTTCCAGTCCACCAGCCCCCTTTTCACCCTCCCGTTTTGGGATCTTCAACCCTCAATCCGACAGCTCAAACTGAGCTGAAGATCATCACAATTAACATCCTCAAAGCTACATATAAGCAGCAACATAAGAGAAAGAATTCACTATTTAACTTACATCAATATAGTATACCCGGCCTATTCAGGTGGGACGGCCCACTTGGATTTCGAGGCCTATTCGTCAATATTTACCAATGTGCCATATTTCCGAATGGGGAAGACCAGATCTTACAGGTTCAGGTTGGTTCATTCTCTATTCTAATTACTAATACCCTGTTTCAAGATCTGCCTGTCCCCTAAAGGAGCCCTGTATAACCGCTTTCGTCCACCTGATACCCTCTAGTCCCCTATATCCAACAAGATCATCAATCAGAGAGGCATTAACATCAGCGCTATGTTGCAGACCATGGACAGACTCCAGCGACTGCTTTCCTCGGAATGTTGACCTATTCCGCCACCCAAATCTCCATGCGCTAGCAAAATGATTCGAAGAACCTTTTCGAATGCTCATACTCATCATGGTTTAGACAATACTCCATATAGCGTCGGATTTCGTCATTAGTTGTCACTGGATTAATACGCATACGACTGTAGTGCTGTATTCTATCGGCTCTAGCCTTACGACAAGCTTCGTAAATCTGCAATCTTGCTGGTATTTGATCCCTGGTGGTGCCTATTGGCAAAAGAACAGCCAAAGATACGCCATCTTCGATTGCTTGGGTTGCACCTTGACCCATATCTTTAGATCTAGTGATTAGTCACATAATATTAACAGATGCTAGAATATTCTTACATGGTAAGAATGGATGCGCAGCATCTCCAAGCAGCGCTACGCGGCCTTTGGTCCACAAGGGCAATGTTTGCATGTCAGGCAAATCCCATCCAGTGATTCCACTTTCTTCTGTCTTCTCGAGCAGGCGTTGGAGCGAGGGTGAAAAGTCCTCAAATAATTTTAACATACGAGCCTTCTTATTGTGATTATCGAAACCTGTCAAGGTTAGACCGGTGTCCTGAGTTTGTTTGATGCCATGCCCCTTACCCTCCTTTGTCCACCCAACTAAATCTCGAGATGCAAATGCACCGCAGTTTAACATCCGGCCTCCAGAGCAGGGGTAGGTGATAATATGGCGGCCGTCCTTTGCGAAATTGGCCAAAGCACCTGTACTAGTTATAAGACCACTCGTTGACGGATCTGACTGGACTTCGTGGGTAGGGATAAGGAACCTAAAAATAGCTTGACCGGTAGGAACTGCCTCATAGTGATTGATTACAACAGCACTGCGACATTTTGAGTGGATTCCGTCAGCACCAATCACAACATCGCCCACCGCTACCTCGCCGTTGCTCAAAAAGACTGTCCCAGTGTCACAATCCACGGAGTTCACAGGGCAGCCTTTATGAAGAATGACCGGGGTTCCCTGGCCTTGTTGACTAGAGGCATGTTGTTTCAAGGCATTGTGAAGATCTGCACGATGGGTGTAGTAACTGCTCTGCTGCATTTCAGCAATTTATCCAAGTCGTGTTTTAAGACTCGCACTGGGTATGATGGGAAGGATGAAGATTTATCTACTTACACATTGACCTTCGGCTTTCAAAGCCTCACTGGTGAGTGGGATTGATGAAATAGTATCAAGGGTGCCACCATCCTTAATCACCATCTTCATGAATGTCAATTTGCTATAATAAATTTTCGCATATACTGAGTTTCATTTACCTCTGTGGCAAGGGTGGCATTGAGCATCTCGGGCGTCAGGCCGAGCCGGTTCAAGACGACAACACAATTTTGTTGAAGTGTCACAGCGGCTCCCACCTCATTGGCTAGCTTGGATTTCTCGAAGACCTAAAATCAGTTAGGAGACGAAATTGACGCGTGCGCAATAAATAGCTACCTCAACTTTGTGACCAGCTTGTCGTAGGGCTATTGCTGCCGCAAGGCCCCCTATACCAGCCCCTACAATGATAATGTGTAGGCTATCGTGTTCAGCCATTGCTGAGAGATCAACTTATCTGGGAAAAGTGGAAGTAAATTGACACAGGGTGGCTTCTGAAGCTGGAATAGTTACAACTATGAAGTAGGGTTATAAAAATGTGGACAGGCTAAGAGCAACTGACTGGGTGCAGGATTACATATATGTACTTGACTTTTATATGGGTAGCATATTTTCGTATTGTTTGCTGTTTCCTACCCCTTACTAATGATGTGGTTCTCTGTAAAGCAACGCCAAGCCTCGGCTTTCGCACTGTTAACGATTCTCCGTTCTAATGTAACCGTTTCACTTAGTATGTGGACTGGGTACCCATAGGTGGGGTTTTGGACCTTTAAACCCACTTGAGGGGTATTTGAGTATCCGAGTCAGTCAGTACTCGCTCTGGTGGATATCCACCCGTAACCTTGATATCCCCACATCAGTACAAGTGCCGAGCAATGCTAGTTGTGAAACTGATGTTAACTGCTTGATGTGCATCTGGACTGGATTTCTATTCACCGAACGTCCATGATTCGCATTCAGAAAAGTGGATACTGTCTGTATATACAGTACGTTTCTAGGCTGCGCACAAATTACTCGTTACCGCGAATGTCCGTAAACCGCTTCGCTCCGCAGATCCCCCCGACCCAAGTAAATAGCAATCTGCGGATCCCACCGAATAAACCGTTAATCCGCAGACAATAAATAATCCAATTATCTGTGTATTAAATTATCTCAAATATAGAAATCGTTGTAGAACCACAAAAGTTTGTATAGCTTTTTTATTAAGTATAAAGATTAATATAAAAAGTATATCCCCAGATCCTAAGTTTTGAAGCTCAAATATCCAATTATTTTGCAAATACCTGCATACATCCACAATAGAGGTATGGGGAAGGTATTTGCAGGTACAGGCAAAACTAGTCGGCCTCATAGATAATCTGTTACTATACAGATGATCCGCGGATTAACAGATATCCGCGGATATCTGTAGTAGTACTATTTCTGCGAGAATTCCAAAAGTGACGTCACTTCTAGAGAAGTGACAATTACGGCTTGTATTTGGTTTCATAATTTCCACTTCTCCATGATCTACTCCACTACAGATTAATCTGTAGATCTTCTCCTGACTAAGTAGCACTATCACAGTTAACCGTTAACGTAACCTACACGTTTCCGTAACCCACGCCTTACAGTACGAAGATTCTACATAACTATCATCTCTCCTTCTCATACTACTACCCTACACCGTGATTAGCTTCGTGCAAGATACAAATACGATTCGATCATAAAGCCACCCGACGAAAGTGAGGCATATTGTCACTTCTATCCTAAAGTCACGCAGGGACTCAGGGTGTGACGACTCGTACCGACTGCACCTGAGTCGTACACGTAGTTGCACATGTAAGCTGCATATAGCCATTGCATTCAGCCAGCCTGGATACCACTTCGCTAAGGGCATCGTTAAGTATAGCCCTGGGAGCATTTGGTTCTATATAAGGCCTCTCTTCTTCTTGTGCATAGCTTAGTTCTGTAGTTCAATATTCTAAGGTCATTCAGCACTTTCATTAGTGGTCTCGTCACACAGGGAGACGGAACGCGAGGTGACAGTTTGCTAGCTAACCAGAGTTACTATTGACATTACTATTCCTCGTTCAAGGTTCAAACAAAATAGGATTATGGTGTACGTGTACCTCTAATCTCTAGTTAATTACTATCTCGCACGTGAGTTACTGCGAAAAATCAAAGCTACGCCGAGCAAGTTTAAACTTTGGACTCGTAGTGTTTCATGTCTCAAAAATGCCCGGACCTAATACCAGCTGGCAATCGCAAAAAGCAGTGCACTTGGTAGTTTGTAGGAAATTGTAGTTGAGCAGGTGCTTGAGTCTTTTGAAGAAGCGACTTGCCCCCCGAAATCATCAAACACTACCCAAAATTGACATGAAAGAGAGCGACTGATGTTAGATAGAGACAGTCGTCAAGTCCAATTTTCTCGCTCTGAACTGTTGATATATCACTCAAAATCACCACCAATGAATTCACGACTTGGTTTGGAACCATCTCAAGTGACAAGGCCAAGATGATGGCGACGCAACCAGAGCATTACCACACCGAAAACGGCAGTGAACAAGCTCGTTATCGAAGCCTTGATCCACCAAGTCTCGTAATTCGAGATCTACATGGTCAGGACAAAAAAACCAGCGATCTTGTTACGGCACGCAATGAGAGATCACTTTCATCATATTGAGAAAGGCTAAACTTGCAAGATCTCCATAAACGACGGGGCCCTGCAACAATTCAAAGATCACAGGATGCCCAGGACTTTCATGCTGGATTTGATTATCTGGCTCCTCGCTTTTTATGAGGACGAAATTTGAGGGATAATCGTCAGTGCTTTGAAAGCTGAGGACCACAACTGGTGGTTTCCTGCAGCGTATGAGTCTGACGAGCCCAAGAGCAGGGAAAGAGTCCTAGGTGAAAAGAAACAGTTCCCGTTGAGTTTAAAAGAATATCGATATCAATATCAACACTAAAATGCATACGTTTTATAGATGGCCTAGACATCTGTGGCTCTCTGACACCACTAGATATTCTATCTAGGCTGCGGCGTGGGGCCCCATAAGGGTCAGCAACCCGTCCACTGGGCTTCCGCCGGAGCCTAGTTCTATCTCTGCAAAAAGAATTATATATTTTTGTGTAGTATACTACTCATAAATCACTACAAGTAAGTTGAAGCAACGACCTTAAAGGTCAGCATCATGAAAAACTGCCACACTCGTAAATATATGCTAGTGTTCTTTTTTACAATTGATCCTTGTAAAGACAGTATCACTCTTTTTTTAACTTAAGCTTTTTTGTATTTTAAATATTCGACGATTCCAAGATTCCCAGAAATTCATGATTTCACCCCTTAATGCCATGACGCCCGTAGATTTATCACTTCCAATTCCTCGAATTCTATCCCGATCCACTAACTTTGTCCTCGCGTCTCTTCTGTCGCTCTTCTCTATCTGTAGGTTTAGGAGCATTTCTAACCTCTCTTCGCTTGATATCATCCTCATACTGCCAGTTTCCTGTTTTCCATAGTCCACCCTTTGGTTTTGGCTTTGGGTTGACAGGTACTGCTACTCCTTTTCTGGGTGCAACGGCTGATTCTAGTTGCTGTTTTAGGAGTTGCTTTAGTATTTGATATACCAGAGCCGGGTCTGTTCTCGGGAACCTGACGTGATGGGGAACCACTGTCTTGTGTGGATTCATCTGTTCCACCAGCTTTTAGTTTCTTCGTCATGTCTTTTGCATTTTTAGGGTTGATAGTGGGCAGAGATCTCTTTCGTGATGGGCCTTTGATGGGGTTTTCTTGACTGGAGCTTTCAGCCCTAACTTTTCGTGTTTTTGAATTGCTACGAGGTTTGTCTGCAGTAGCATTCAGGGGGTTTTCTTCAGAATGGTCCTTGTGAGAATGCCCAGAACCTGATTCTCGTGAAGGCTTCAAACTAAGTCGACCAATGTCAGCACTCACACCCTCGCCTTTTGCCAAACCTTTCTTTTCCCATTCTCTGAAAACCTTTCTCATTCTATATATGGGACACTGTTCTTTGAATTAGCTTATACAAATCTGGACAGCCAAGTTCTACCCACCTTTCCCTCATCATAGGTTAACATTGTATCACAAATCACATTCGTTAATTGTTCCAGTGTGGCGCCATCTGCAAGATGGCCCCACAGTTTAGTTACCAGCGACAGTTGGGAACCTGATAGTTCATGCCTCTCACGAGTAAAGCTGTACCATGTTTGTTTATGTTCGCCATCGGGAAACGGAAGTTTAACGTGGCAACCTATATTATGGCCTGTGTTGTCTCTAGAATCGAAGAAACTCAATTCGCGTGAGTATTTCTGTGGCATGATGAGCAAAAGACTCGAGGTAATTCAGGTTTCTTAGACCAAGGCTGGTATATTCAAGAGCGGCAATCGAATATGATTGATGAGATTATACGACTTGTTTCCTCCTGGTCGAGGAGTCTTTATACCATACACCAACAGCCTTAGACTGGAGTTACCTCTAATGTGGCTACTTTGTTGAGGAGAATTTCTCACTTAGACCATGGCCAGTTTGTATTTTAAGGAGCAATGTCTCCATATCAGTTGTGTTCAGGTTTGCTCAATCAGAAAGCAATTCATGGGCCTCCCCTCGGCCTCTTGAAAAGAATGCTACCTACTAAGGCATAAAACTCGACCAGAGGCCTCACAGCAGCAGTTTTGCGGTCATGCGGAATGCATGCTTCGGGGGGCGCTGCTGCCGCTCCGCGTTTAACTTTATGCTGCCCTTTAGACATGCATTGAGGGAGACAACAAAGCAAAAAATTGATTTGGAAACACGGATTTTCTTTGGAGAACACTTAGTGCTCCATGGCAGTATTGCTATTTATAGTCACCACGATTTGGAAAACCGAACAGAACAGAGAAGAGAATTGATGACTGAGCAAACGGCTACGAGTCTTACTTCGACATAAAAGGATTCATATGTGCATAAAATCCAGCCCAGATCATGAGTAGCCTCATACTTTGTATATGCGGCGATGCTGGTTGCTTGATTTCAAAATTCCACTATCATTTGGGCACCTATTGAAGCAACTCATCGGACAATGAGCCAACACCTTCCAACATGGATATAGCGTCGTTGTGGAATGTTTCATATAGCATCCAACTTCGGCCACGAACACAATTATGTCCTCATTAGGGAACTCGTCTAGATAGATTCATTGGTGACCTAAAGAGGCAGTGTGCCTGTCTGATAGGCCTGGGACCAATTTCGCATCCCCACCCCTGGTTCCTTTGATATCGACTATTGTGATCAAAACACCGAGAACACCAGCTTTAAATCAAGATAGCTGGATGCAGATAGTTCGTGGTGGTCCGTAAATACGATGAGAAAGTTGCTCGCCGCCGGATCAGCAAAGTCCGTGACCATGGAGTCATAACTTAGAACCTAAAAGCTTTCTTTGATGCCCTAAATCAAAGGCATGAACACAGATCTTATCGATAAGGTTCTCAATGGGAGAATATTTGCATGCGACACATTCTTTTTCTGATCCAATATTTCTCTGGATATCACCACATTGTGTTATCCCCCTTCTGTGCGCCAACGAGCTCACCACTCAATTAGGAGATTAGGGCCAATGGTATTGCTCAAGCAGAGTGTGGCAATAAATCCTGCCGTGGTAGAACTCCTCCCTCGAATACGGCACACATACCGATCTTTACTACGTGAAGCAACTTATCTTGCCGACGCATCTGCTAGGAATTATTTCCGTGGATACATTGGTCATAGGTTTAACCCCTTCAACCCGGAGAAGCTCGATAAAAGATATTGGGGTACCAACAAGTTTCGGAATGAGATCAAAGTGGAAAAGGTCGAAAATGGCCTCAAGGACGCCAACATTGGTCTTCGAACTTTGATGTATGCCAATAGTGGGAATTTAGAGGCTCTAGAGAAGGTTTTGATGAGGGCATATGGACGCAGTGGCCGAAGAAGGCGGGAATTGCTAGCTAATTTGTTGCGGGCCAGCGGAGAGGACCTACCTCAGGATGAAACAGCTCTGCAGCAATTCATTGACGCTCGGATTGCGAAGAAACAAGGCAGAGCGCCTGTTACGGATAACTCTACATATAAAATGCCCAAGATGATGCGCCATTTCGTGGCAAACCAGCAGGCCAATCAACCTGCAACTTCGGAGCGAGGTAAAATCAAAAGACTTTCACCAACGTTACCCGAGGAGAACATATGGGGAAGGAGTCTGCCTAAGAAGCGGGCGGCCAATATAGAGAAGAGATTCTTAGCCGATATTTTAAGCAGAATTCTACCACCATTGCCGGCGCATGAGTGGGACAGATTAGAAAGCCTTGCGTTAGGAAGAATGCCCCTTGAAGAACCACCCCCGAGACGTATCAAGGTGGGATATTGGCCCAAGTCTCAGTCAAACGACGAACTCAAAGCATACGAGCTCGATACCGTGGCTCTATCAAAACGCTTCCTCACTCCATCTCGAGCTAAAAAATCGTCCACAACGCCGACTGACCATCACAACCCCGATGGAAGGCCACTGAGAAGATTATATGGTAAGATTTGGAGGCTTTCTGCTAAGATGGTCCGTGGTGAGCACACGAAGGAGTTGACTATTACATGGGGTCAGGATAAATCACCAGCTGGAGCTGGACTGATCACACAACCATCCGAGATTGATATGGGATTTTTTGAAGGCTTGGACGTCAAGGAAGGGTCCGCTCCAAAGGCTGGCAAACACGGTAGCAAATAACGCGATGATACTCGGAAACAGATGGCCGGATAAAGGTTATGTTTAGATCAGCGTCGGATGAGAGTGTTCCTAATTTTGTGCTGGAAGATCCAGAAGCAGAGGTGACGACTTGATTCCTCCGTATCCGCTTGCGATGGCACGGAAATGCACCGATGTGAAATCGCTGAATGCTGATGAAGTCCGTGTTCTAGATATAATATCTTAAGTCTTCCTAGCCTTCTTAGCTAATTCTTTTAAGGCATCTCCATCCACCCTCATAGTTTGCCATTCAGTCATGGCTTTCGCGCCAATACCCTCATAAAACTTAATGCTTGGCTCGTTCCACTTCAGAACTGACCATTCCAATCTTCCGCCATCCATTTTGATCACCTCAGTAGCTAATTCTCCTAATAACGTCCCGCCGTATCCTTTACCTCTCTCGCTATCCCGTACATACAGATCCTCCAAATAAATGCCCGGTTTTGCGCGCCATGTGCTGTAGTTATAGAAATATAAAGCCATGCCTACTGGCTTGTTGGAATTTGAGGCTCTGGAGTCGGGAAAGAGTAGAAGACAACGCGCGGGGCGAGAAGAGGATATTGCGTCACCAGTTGAGGGTGTAGTGCTCCCGGCGGAAACAATGGGTGACGGTGCAAAGGCTATGGTTCTGGATAGTGATTCAATCGTTGCTTCTACGGAAGATGATTCTTTTTCATAGTCTGCAAGCTCTTGAATGAGTTGGAGAATGCTAGGTATATCTGCGCGTGGTCCATGGTTAGTATAATTTTTTTGAAAAAGCTCCGAATTTGATTACCTTCTCGCACCGCATGCCGTACAATTGGGTTTGAAGCCATCTTTTCAAGTTGCGAATTGCAAGTGGAGAGCAGAGGTCTCTGGGCGAATTTATATCTGCATTGATCTACTTGTATTGAAGAAGTGAAAACCCGCATAAAGGGCGTGAGTGTGGGACTTCCCGCAAAACTGCCGCATTTTCAAACTATAACGGGACTAGCGGAGCGGTGAAGCCCGAGCTCGCGGGTCAGGACATTTCCGACTTCGAATTTCACAACTCCTTCAACGACCTAACTTAAGAAAGATTCCTGACCTGGTCCTGCTTTACCATAGCTTTGATATCTGTTAACCTCGTTGCATACCACTTCGCCAGGTTGCATGAAGTCACTTAGACTTCTTGAAGAATCCCGGTGAGCTGACGAATAAATTCACATACCAATGACACTGCGCCGGCTTGTTCCAAGGTAAGCTCGTTCGGTTTGTGCGGACTTTTAATCATCTCGCAGAAGTGGAAGACAATGGGAGTTTTTGCTTCCATTGCAGCATTTATCAGTGAACCTGCTAGGATTGATAATTCTGAAGGATATTTGCTCGTAAGCTTCCCATGAATCCACAGCATGGTAGAATCAGAGACTTCGAGCTATTCTCTGAGCCTCATAACGACCGGTATAGCTGCAAAGAATGAAGAGGGCATGGACATGCGCAAAGCCTCATGATATTGACATTGTTGCTGTGCTCAAGAACGGTGTGACGGTGTTAGAGACCAATCTACAGAAGAAAATATGGGATAGAGATTTTGTGGAAGGAAAGGGCGAAGTCCAAATTATCCTATTACATGGACCACCAGATTTGATATCCTGCGACCAATCGCAACTCAATAATGTACTAATTTCTACTAGGTGTTGGCAAAACCTGCAATGCTGGTATGTGTGATGATTTCTACCTAGACACGCAACGCTGACATATTTTTTAGAGAGTGTTGCTGAATTTACTGAACGGCCCTTGATCTCGCTCTCATGCAGTGACATAGGTGTTGATCCTGAGAAGATTGGAAGCAAGTTGCGCTTATGGACGGTAAAGGCGAGAAGATGGGGAGCTATTCTACTTATTGATGAAGCAGATGTCTACTTGCAGGAGCGCACGGCCCATGACTTCGAGCGGAACCACATGGTTGCAAGTTTGTGTTGCCGTATTACTGCACCGGGTGGAATTGATCTGCTAACATCCAACCCTAGTATTTGTTAACTGTCTTGATTATTACCAAGGCATATTGTTCCTCACTAGAAATCGTGTTGGCGTGTTTGACGAAGCCTTCGCCAGTCGAATTCATATCTCTATCTGGTATCCAGGCTTTGATGATGCCAAACGTATCAAGATCTGGAAAATTATGAGCAGCGTCTTGAACGTGAAAAGAAGGATATTGAGGTTCCATGGGATTTGAGTAAATGCATCGAGCGGGACGAAGATTTGAAGAAAGTGGAATGGAATGGGCGGGAAATTCGTAATGGTATGGAGTCATTCCTTCTGATATCGTTTTATGCCCTAAGACTAGCCTTGATGCGTATTCCTAATTGACTATGATCACATCGCAGCATTCCAAACCGCAGTAGCAGTTGCCGGATAACAAGCAACAGAAGAAGGATGTTCAGAGATGGAGTTGAAATGCGAGTATCTGAATCAGGTGGTCAAGATTTCGAGGAGATTCAAGGACTATCTTTCTATATTACCGGATGGTGATACGGTGAAGAAGATGTGGAAGTATGAAACGAGGAATGCCGACTTTGATTGAGAAAAAAGAGCTAGATGAATTCAGGCTGGTCCGGGGTAGTTGACATTATAGCTGAAAATGGTATACATGGTTAGGGTTTCTACGAGATAGTTCGAGAATGACAGTAGCACGGCAATTGTTTGAATGAAGGACTGAAGTATGTCAAACTCCACTAGTGCTCCGGTCAGTTCATCCGAAATTTTCACAGGTTGCTGCCATTACCGTTTTACCCCGCAGTCACAACGGCGGCAGAAAATATTTACCGCTTACGATTTCTGATTCAAGGGATAACTTCGAATTCTGTTTCTTGACGCTCTTCCATGACACAACCGCTGCAGAGAAATTAAGAATCTTGATAGGGATTGAATCGACGCGTCATTCATTTTGACACGGTACAGTGGTCACTCATCTTTGGACCCCAGGTTCGGCGATTGTTACCCCATACCGAGAACTCTGACGTAGTTTGGAGATCATCAGTAACGCTAGCTTGTATACATCCGATGCGTCCAGAAAGGGGATATCAATATGATTGTCCTCTCTGATTCTAGATTCAACCATTTCTACGACCTGTTTATGGAATCATAGTCCAAGACACATAATTCAAACATGGCAACCGTGAATACCACAGTCCCTACGAAACCGGGAGGGAAGAGGATTGTACGTCTTTCATATTTCAAATACTTTCCGAGCAGCCATTGACATCAATTAGGTCTTTACAGGTGGAAGCGGGAAAGCAGGTCGACATGTCATTCCGTACCTGCTCGCGCAAGGCCACAAAGTCCTCAATCTCGACCTCATCCCATTTCCTGACCCATCTGTCGACGTCTATACCCTCAAAACAGACCTCACAGATTCTGGCCAGGTTTTCAATGCTCTCACATCGCACTTCAACATGACGGGCTACTTCGATGGGCCAATCCCAAGTCCACCAGATGTTGTTATACATTTTGCAGGTATATCTAATATCCGTTCATCAATGCACCCATCCCCATAGCTAATGCTCCATCGATCACAGCTTACGCCCGTAACATGCTCGTTCCAGATAGCGAACTCTTCCAAGCCAACGTCCGCAGCACCTACAACGTAATCGAAGCAGCCTCCAAACTCGGCGTCAAAAAGATCATTACAGCCTCATCTGAAACTGTCTACGGCGTATGTTTCGCGCAAGGTGACACTGAATACCATCACTTCCCCCTCGAAGAAGACTATGATGTCGATCCCGAGGACTCCTACGCACTTTCTAAAATCTGCGGCGAGAAAACCGCACGAACGTTCTCTCGTCGCTTTAAAAACGATATCTATGCGCTGCGCATCGGTAATGTGATAGAACCGCATGAATACGAACGGGATTTCCCGGGCTACCTAGCAGACCCGGCGTGTAGGAAGAGAAATGCTTGGTCGTATATTGATGCAAGGGACTTGGGGCAGATTTGCGATAAGGCGATTCAGAAGAGCGGATTGGGGTTTCAGGTGTTTAATGCGACGAATGATACCATTACAGTGAAAGGCGAAGAGGGGACAACGAAGGAGTTTTTGGAAAAGTTTTGTAAAGGGACGGAGGTTAAGAGAGAGTTGGGGGAGAAGGAGGCGCCGTTGAGTAATAGAAAGATCAGAGAGGTACTGGGCTTTAAGGAGGAGCATGATTGGAGGAAATATGTTGATGGCGGTTGAAATTGAAGTATCCATGCTGTGTTAGATTCGGTCTAAAAAATCATAGAGCCGATGAATTAATTATTAATTGAATGAACACTCCACAGTGCTTCAAGTGCCGCTCTAGGATCTCAGTATCTCCAGATTAATGCAATAAATAGACTCTGGACTCTTCTCCTAACGAAAAGTGCTAATCTTCATTGTTCCCCTAAACTCCACGTCGCAGCCCGATGGAAAGGAATCTCTTACTCTGGACTGACCACATCCCCTGACCATAATTTGCCGAGCTATGTACCTCTTTCCGTGCACCCGTGATCTCCATTGTCATATCATCTCAACTTTCCAGTCGCTCTGGTCCGCCCCCATTCGTACTCCAGGCTCATTCATAAATATTGACCAAATCGGCCAGTCCCATTCGTCAATGTTTGCTGAACTGCGAATGGGCCGCCCGGGTACTGAACCGGACTTGACGAATCGGTCGATATTTGAAGGTAAAGAAGTAGGCATAGTTAGGGCAATATATTAAGGCTAGTGCTTGTCATACACTTTGACTACTTCCTCAACTACTTCATCTAGAGTTCTCTCTGATACAAGAAGTGGTTGCTAAGCAATTGGTGTACTGTTTTCAACGTCATCGTCGGCCAGTCCCTTCCCAGCCTGCCTCCCAGCCTGCCTTCCAGCTGCCCAACCACTTCATTTCTAGTCCCCAATTGACAGCTTTTATTGTGCTGAAAACTGTCATAATGTATCCTAAAAACAACAGATCAACAGCGGCAACTGTGTTTACCAACTACGCCGGCAACTATGCCGGCATTACTACAAAGTAAGAAAGAGAATTCAATATCCGTCCTACCCACCAGGCCCGATTCAGCACCCGGGCAGCCCATTCGTACTTCAGGTGATATTGACGAATGGGGTAGACTCATAGGGCAAGATTGACGGATGGGTCTGAAGTGTGAATGGGGCGGACACCAGGTTCCCATTCCTCTCTTCAGGTAGTTTTGAGCGTCCATTTCAACAAATCCTTCTCAATAACCTCATTCTTTTTCTCCACCAACTCCTCCACATCCCACCTCGCATCCAAGAATCTCCCATTCAACCATTTCAGATCCTCGAGGTTCTTGCTCAACCACACACAAAACCCTCCACAAAGATCCTCACTATCGACTAAATCTAGCCACGCAGATTAGCATTCCCGATTTGACTGACCACTTCAAGTACAAAACAGAAACTCAACACAATTATTCCCACGGCTATCAAAAATAGCCAAGCGAAAGATACTGGTGAAAGAGAGAAAGATGAGAATCCAAAACCTACAAGGCAAAAACACCTCTGGCGTATTTGGCACCGCAGTTGGCGTCGCCACCGCACCCGGATGCACCGTCACGGCCACCAATCCCTCATTCTTAAACTGATCTGCGACCATTTCCACCAAGCGACTCTGCGCAAACTTACTCACACAATACCCCGTGTTCGCAATCGGGCCATTGATAAGATTCGCCGCCAGACTTCCCACAACGAAAAACCCCTTCCTCCCCCCTTCACTCTCCAGCAGCAGTGGAAGGAGGTAATGCGCGCAGTGATAAGTACCGATAGTATTAACATCAAAGTTTTTCTGGAAATCGTCCGGGTTCCCCTCGGTGACGCGCAGCGTCACGGGGCCAGGGTAGGCGGCAACTGGAATAAGGATGTCGAGTCTCTGAAAAGTGGTCGAGATATGGGATGCGAGGGCGGAGACGGAGGACGAGGAGGAGATGTCGACGGGGTGGATGGAGATGGTTGTGCTGGGGGAGAGGAGACGGGCTTTTTCGGCGACGGTTTCAAGGTCTGAGGGGGTGCGTGAGGATATGATTATTGCGGAGGCGCCGGCACGTGCGAAGCTATAGACAAGGTGCTCGCCTATTCCGGAGCTGGTGCCAATGATAGCGACGACGAAGGGGGTTGGAAGGAGGTTGTTCTTAGGAGTTGTGGAGGGAGTGAGAGCGTGTCGTTGGGTAGGGGTGATTTTGTTCATTTTGTGTTATTTCGCTACGTGATATTGATAATTGCACAGTGAAACAAATGAGATGGTATGAGTGATTGAATCTATAAAGAATAATTCCCTATCCTAAATATCCCTTCGTTCATGACAGTTGACTCCCCATTCTTGAATACGACATTTTTCGACTCATAATGAGCATCCAGGAACCGCCCAATGAGAATGTTCTTCATGAGTGGGTCACTTCGGCGAAGGGGTCTGGGACAGTCCGCAGATATCCAAGCTTATGCGGAGTAGATGGTCGTAAATTATATATGGTTCAACCGGAAGGATAACGATAACAAAAATTTGGATTGCCATCTGTTCTTGCCAACTTTGTTGATCGTTCGCTCCGTTGACAGAATGTCACGTCACGTACCACAGATACAAGCAGTGGATAGAAGATTTTGCACATACACACACACACACAAAAAAAAAAAAAAAAACGATGTCCAGAGCCACAAGGGCCTTGAAATGTAACTCTCCAGGGACCGGTACGAGCAAACGAGGAAAGTATGGAATATAAGCGATCCCTGAAGAGGTGGAGTAAAGAGAAGTGGTGCGCCAGAGCTCTCAAATGTATGCTGTCGCTCATGAATCGGAATTTGTTCGAGTGAAAGTATCTGAGAACAAGGAAAAGAAGAAGTATAAAATCGAGGTCTCGCCATATGGACTAAACAAAACTTCGTGTACTCGGAACATAGATGCATCCCTCCCTCATGGCAAGGACACTGTGACGAGACTGTAAAGAGCTCATTGTCGCTGTCCCTTTTGCAAATACAGTTCATCGCCACAGCAGAGATCGTATATATCTCCACAGCACTTGGCTTGCGTTGC
Source organism: Clarireedia homoeocarpa (assembly GCA_001465935.1). Taxonomy (NCBI): domain Eukaryota; kingdom Fungi; phylum Ascomycota; class Leotiomycetes; order Helotiales; family Rutstroemiaceae; genus Clarireedia; species Clarireedia homoeocarpa. The sequence goes on along the minus strand of LNKV01000047.1, from coordinate 1,353 downwards.
GAGGGAGGGATCCAAAGAGGCTTTGGGAGTCTCTTGGGCTCGGCATTAAGTATGGGAGCCATGGGCTCGACCCGCTTCAGCTCTTTTTCCATATGATTGATAGAACGTTTGACCTGGGATAAGCTATTTTTGACCGGAATAGGTTCGTCTTCTTTGGTGGGGAAACCAGGGTATTTGCCTGAGATATTGGGCAGAGTTGCCTCAATGTGGGGTAACAATCGTATAACGGGCATTTTTGACGTTAATTCCGTCTGTGCGTTGCATTTTGGTGGTAACCGCACCAATAATAAACGGCCATTTCCGACAAATTTTTAAGTCTGGGTTATTCTGGTCAAATTTTCGGTCTCGACGTTCCATATCGGCTTAATGGACCCTGTTTATTGCCTCGGGCTCGCGCAGACAAGCCTCAATATCATAAGTTCTTGCATATATTTGGCTTATAGGTAGTTCCTTGGGCCAAATAAGACGTCTTTGGGCACAGTCGACTAGTACTCGATTCTCAGCAAGCCATTTGCGTCCCAATATTACTGCATGCGTACCCAAGCGGGTGATCAAGAAGGGGGTAAATGATTGGATACGACTATCGATCGTAAGGTTGATTAAAGTATAATAGGTAATTGGGAGCCTACCCTAGCCATTGTATCCCTTAACCTACAAGGGCGTCTTCAAGCGTTTGATTATAGGCCTGAGACTATGATAAAGTCGTTGTAGGAAAGAAACATCAATCAGTGCAAAGCTATTTGCTCCGGAGTCAATGAGAGCCTTGGTTTGATAGAAAACACCACTTTTTGCTAGCTTATATAGCATTGTCATATAGTCTCCTCCTATCAATTTTATCAAATCCAAGTACCTCATATCTCTCAAGCCACCTAGGAAGGAGTCTTTGCCTAGGCGGCGTCTTTTGCTCGATCCATTTCCAGCTGCTTCGCATTGTATCTTCATAAGGCGCATACTCGACTTCACCCACTGTGTGGCGGGGGGTCTGAGCTCGAGCCTGGAAAGCAGAGGAGGGGGAGCTTCGGGTGAACCCACCTGATTGAACTGGCGGGGTAGCCCTTTGAGCGGGGGAGAAGTGACGTGGCACATTGGCAGGTGGGGTTGGCTGTCCTGCAAGAGCAGGGGGAGTGGCAACAAGGGTGCCGGGTTGGCCTTGAAGTGCCTGCCGGCTTTTGGCATAAGTGGCTGCTCGGTCTCGACGGCTTATTGCGGTCGCCACTGCTTTAGCAGAGGCCCGTCGGGCTTGCTTGCTTGCTGCAATGCCAGCATCATTCGCATCCAGGTGCTGAAGCACTCGTACGTCGGCCTCGTAATCCTCGCTTCCAAGACGACCCATAAGCGAACGTGTTCGATAAT